>JAOUZG010047236.1:154107-172676 GCA_026289955.1 Argiope argentata
TTTTCATTTAGCAATGCAGATTGTTTTTCATTTAGCAATGCAGATTGCTTTTCATTTAGCAATGCATATTGTTTTTCATTTAGCAATGCATATTCTTTTTCATTTAGCAATGCTTATTGTTTTTCACTTCAAGTAATGCAATTCCGATAATACTTTTAAAAATCTCAATTATTATATGCAGGATTACGCTTTTTTCAAAATTCACTTATTTTTTAAAGTTTTCTTATAATCTGATAAATTCCTGGCGAATAAAAGGAAATTGTGAGGTATATTTACGAATGTTCATTGAATTTTATTCTAGAGCATAGAACGAATCTCTTAAGTCAAGTGCGGACACGTGCGACGTTATTATGCTGGCACTACCGGGCTCATTTTAGTTTTTTTTTTTTTTTTTTTTTTGACGATTTCATCATTCATTTCACCATGGTTCAATGAAAGAGACCATAATAGACCTTATTATGTCTTCATTTCAATGCTAGATTTAATTTCCGTAGTCACTCTGCCACCCAGTTACTCAGAATGTATGTGTCGCGCCATAGTAGTATTTTTTATTTATTTATTTATTTATTTTTGCTCTCAAAATAGAGCCAGTGGTAATTTTCGTGGTGATTCTGTCATTCTCTTCACCCCAGATGTTTTGGCATGGCGGGGGTACTTTTTGATTATTCTCAGATTAGAAGAAATTTCTGTCAAATATATAACAGAAAAATATCATTTTAAGAAAAGAGCCCTTTTTTTACAGTTTTACCTCAGCAAAAGAAAAAAAAAGTTTAAATAATAGAAAAATTAAATATTTCTTCTCAACCTTTGTTGTCAACCGTTTCAGAATTCAGATTCTTTTCAAAAGGTATTAAATTTTACTTTCGTTTGCATAGTGTACCGATGTTTTTTTTTATTGTGAATTATTTTCTATGTCATGAGAATGTAATTTAATCGGTTTTAAATCGAAATATATAATATATTGAAAATAAACGTCTTTAAGTTAGATAAAAGTTATGTGAATAGCGTTCATATATTACGATCAATAGATACTATCGATTAATTTTGATATATTTTATAATTATTTCAACAGTTTTATTCCTTATCTTAAAGGCAATGTATTTTTTTTTATTAAAGTAGGCTAAGATGAAACAAATAAAATGAGAAAGAATAGGTTTCAATTATATCGATTGCTCTGTACTGAAAATTAGCATAGTTCCATTTATATGGAATATTTTATAATAATTCTCGTAGACTTGAACTACAATCAGATAACGAGGACAATACACGAGCTGGTGCCTTCTTTATAAAATTGTGCCTTACATTAGTGGGTTGATGTGTGATTGTGACTTCAAATCTATTGACGACCAATCGTCCAGTCAAGCTTCGCTGATGAGACTAGATGGGCCCAGTCAATGGAAGACGCATCTTTCATGCTATGGTGTTTAAAAACCTACAAGGATTCCATATTATCAGGCATATTCTATTAGAAAAATCTATGAAAGTTTTTAAAATGAAAGCATCATGAATAACAGTAACACGATAGAAGTATAGTATTTTATTACAGCAATGTTATTAATTTCTATAATTAGTAACTTTAATGCTTCTGTATATTTTTGAAAAGTATATTTAATAGCAGCCATTACAGTCTAATGTAATAGTTAAGAAAAACCAATATGATAAGTATAGTTAAATTTTTCTTGAGTATTTCACAGCATTAATAAGGTAGGAAGATTTATTCCATTTATAATAGGTAACTCTATATCCCATTACTTGAAATTAGCAATTAAGTATAGTTTTGTTTAAATGAAATTCTTAATCTTTTGCAAAAATGTATGCAAAGAAATTGAATGATTACTATCAGTTCAGCTTACATTTATAAATTATATTTGATGCAGATAAATTATGCCAAGTAATTTTAGTTTCTGTTAGATAATATATTTAATGTTATTAGAATCCAATCTTCAGCAAATTGACTGTAATCATCTCTACTTTTCTAAAGGCGGGGTATTTTATACAGGAAAGCGAATTATAAGAATCTATACATCCTCAGTCACGTTTATTATATAAATTCTTTTTCTTAGTAATAAAATGGTCATACCGAATTTCAAAACTCCACTTTCTCGTAATTCTAAAGAATTGCCTTTAATTTGGTTTAGTGAATTTTCGATTAGTTAATAAAGTCAATTATCCTTCTTATCATTTCTCTATGACTAAAGCATTTTATGATTATTAATCTAACCATGCTTTTATAAATTATATAATTGCGTCCTATTTTCAAAATTACTAAATGATATTTTAAATCGCATTGAAATTTTTTTACAAAGAGTAAATATAATTGAGATAAATTACGAACCTCTTTACTTATTTCATTCGTTTTACAAAATTAGAATCTTTTTCCCTTTTTTTTAATATCATCAGGGAGCAAGTCATGTATGGAAATGAAAAACTCAATATAAGTAAGAAAGTTTTCACTTCCGAAGTGGAAACAATAATGGTATAGAGTTGAGTTATATCACTCCGACAGCGATCATACTTCTTAGGTTGGACAAATGGTCCAAGCTGTAATCGTGAATATCTCGTATTAAAAACAGTGTCTATTTTAATTACCATTTTGGTTCATTTAGTTCATCCCGTGAACTAAAACATGTACGAGGTAACTCTCTAGTGTTTATGACGATTATTAATTTAAAGAATAACTAATGAAAAGATAACGAAAATTTACTAGTTTGCGTTTTAATTAATAGAAACATCTTTAATGTAATTCGTTGTTTGGTGAATACATACTAGACATAATCGCATTTCCTTAAATTTCTCTAAAAATTATACGCTCTGATTTTAATTATTAAACTTAAAGATATTCATATTTCCCAAGGAACAAGACATGAGAAATTAATCCTTTTCTTAGAGAAGAGATTCTATAAGAAGGCATTATTTTCCCTAGTATAAACTATTATAATTATGCATATCTGATAGTAAATATTGCTCAAGGATAGACTTAGTAATGATTAGAATAGGATTAGTATATGTTTCAGAGAATAGAATAATGATTATCCCTAAATACATTTTAACAAACTTTCCCCGGAACTGTACCAATTATTTTGTCTTAATCTAGCCTGAAGGGCATATACATTTTCCGAGTTTTCAATTAATTTTCGTTTGTAATCAAGATTTTCCATAATTTTGGATGCCTGTAAGCAAGCATCAAAAACATGATTTTCAAAATAATTTAAACTTTCGTAAACTGATACGATGCCGTATAACTACATGTATTAGGATATTGTTTAATACATTTCTTTGCTGTTAAAATATTTTTCGTTTCTAATGATTTCCTTTTTGATCAATAATTCCATAATCTGTTAAACTGAGTTCAATAAATTTGTTTATTTCCATTTCTTCGATCTCGAAATCAAGTAATTGATTAACATTTTATCTTAAATCTCATTGAAATAATATCAAAAATAATATTTCCTTTTAAAAGTTTATCTTAAGAAAGCATTTTGTGTGATAAATTCTCATATATGAGCTGAAAATCATCTTATCAGTAACTTTTGCAGTTTGAGGATTCAGAAGAAAAATGAAACGTAATGATCAGAGGAAAATTGAGACTCCTCACAATTTGTCATTAATTTGCAGTATGTCAAAAAAAACAAATGCACAAAAAGTATGCATAAAATTTTTATATCCATAATTTTAAATGGGAATTATTGTAATAATACTTATATTTCCAAAATCCTCTTTCTCAAAATCAGAAACCTTTTTTGTAAAACCGGTGTTTAAAGTTTTTAAAATTAAACAAAGAGCGAATTCAATTCTAAATGCGAACTCTTTTCACACTTCTTTGCTTCCTCTACGTAGCAAAATCAACATTTTATTTGTTTTTTTTATTTCTATAAAAGATACCTTGAAAAAAAAAGCAAATCTAAGAAGGCCTTATTTAAAATTTTTGATTTTTTTTTAATTGTTAAAATTTTGTTTTCTTTAGAAGAATAGAATGTTTCTTTCTAAAGAATGAAAAAAATAATTTAAAAAAATGACAAAAATAGCCTCTTTTACTAATAAAAATTATCTGTTAACCTTTAAAACGAAAAGTAACTATTGAATCTCAATTTCTTAAAATATATTCGTCACTATAATCTTTGAACCTTTGTTTATTGAAAAAAAGGCAATAAATTAAATTTAGAAAAGACTAAATTATTCTAAAAACGCTCAAAGCTTATTATATCAAAAATGGTGATTTACTAAATTTCTCAGTAATATAAGCAGTGTTATGTTAGTGCAATAAAATGACAGTCATAAGTACTAGAAATTTTACTACAACATATAGAACAAAATAAAATTATTATAAAATTTTTTAAAAATGATTTAAATATCGAGGTATATTATTACTGAAATGCTGTTCATCTAAACTATCAGTATTCGAAAAAGAAAAAGGATAGTACATTAACAGTGTATTCAAATTTTAAAGTAGTACTAACATAAAATTAATGCTTTGCACAATGTTTTATAATAATACGGGAAATTTCATGGAACTAATATATATTATCGTATAGCAGGAAACGTTAATAATATTTAAATATGAAAATATTTAACGTAAGCAAGGCAACACATTCAGAGTTGAAAATCTCAACTTTAAACTCAGTAATCGACCGCTAAAATTCAAATTCAGGACATCCGCAAGTGGCTGGATCGAAATGGCAAGATGCTTCTGTTGCGACAGCTGATAGAAACGAAGAAAGGGTCGAATTTGCTTTTCAGATTAGCTTCCATTTCAGCATTTTCGCAAGATTTCTCTTTTTGCCGTCTTATCATTCACACAAAAACGCTAGGTACTTATTGCCAGTGTATACGATGAAAATGTATCATAGAAACTTTAATTTAATCGTATATAGAGATTCGGAAAATATTTACAGGGCTGATAAAATAGCTAATAATATTTTGGCGAAACTTTGAAATTATTTACTGGAATTTATTTCCTAAAGTTCCTTATTCTTTTGGAGGGTTTTATAATGTCATTTTTATTTCAAAATAGGCAGTTAATGTTTAAAAAATTGCATTTCTTCATTTTTTTCAAGGATCTACAAATTTAAGGCAATAAATAAAGTCTTTTAATTTTTGTATTTTCCTTTCATAAGTAGATATTTTATTTAATTTTAGTTATTTAAGGCACATAATTAGTAGATAAGATAAATGCATGCAAATATAGCTTAGTTAAACAATTTAATTATCTAGTCAAAAAGAAAATTTCAATTTTTTTTTAAAGGTGGAATAGCCGTAATATCCATAACTATTTTTTTTATTAAAAATTTTATACACCTAACGTTATGATATTCTCAAAAACGTTTTAAAAAACCTGTCCCACATTTTGAGTATTTATACTAAAACTTAATAATTATTGCAACTTTGATTTAAATTTTGAAAATTTTTAATTGGATGTGTTTTAAATAATATACTTTAAATTTCTAATGATAAATTCTGTTACTATTTAAACCAATTTAATTTTTTTAAAGTCTTGGAGGTATTTACCAAAATAATTTTAATGTTTTGTGGAATTATGAAAAGACAATTTAGCTCACCGGTAGGTTTTCATGCCATATTCTATCCTAAACAGTCTCTTCACTAGATTGGTAATTTATTTTCTTTGTTGCATATAATTCAATATATTTCAGATATGTAATGATTATTAAATTATAAGACTTCAGTAACTAATTTTTGATTCAAAATTTTAAATATTCCAGATAGCATTAAAAATCAAATTCCATAGGTCAACAGCAAATGAAACACAATTTTATATTTTCAAATTTTTTGTATCCTTAGGAATAATATTTTGAAAGTGAAAGATAATCATTCAGGGGTTTTGAAACTTTGAATTTTAAATAAATATCATATAGATTATAGATTTTGTAAATAAGCGATAAGTTTAAGACAATGAAAGAATAAAAGTAAATAATGAAGATAAATTACATAAAATTAAATTACATGATGGAATGATTGAATTAATTTTGTCATTTTGTGATAATGTTCTTTAATAAATATATATTTTATTTATTACGATGTATACGCAAGCTTATGCATCTTTTTAGAAATAAGTTAGAGTACTCCGTAAAATTTGATCTACTTCTTTCTATAGATATATTTATTTTCAGGCAAATAATATTTAGTTTACTTTTATTACATTAGAGTATGTATTATTAAAAAATTTTGTCCAATATTCACAATTGATATTTATATATCAACTTTTCTGCATCCTTAAGTATTATATCAATGATTTACAACCATCAGTTTTTACGTACTCAAAAAAGAATTCTTTTCAAAACTTTTATTTAAAAATTAATTTCCTACATATTGTTCAGAATAGTGTTAGTGAAAAAGAGCTTCAATATTTGGGTAATAACCACAGAATTTTATCGTGATTTATGCTATAAAGCTATAAATATCGATTGAATGTTTGATGAACGATTTCAGGATTCTATAAAATTAATTTTTATGTAATATTTAATATCAAAGTCATAAATTCTTTCATAAATTAAACTTCCTAAAAATGTAGATTTATTCGCCACATTATCGTAACATTAAATAAACAAAATGAAACCAATGTATTTATAGATAATATTATCAGATACAAACTAACAATAATACTCTTATCCTATTGACTCGTAACTGCATCAAAACCGTCACATTTTCATTAAATGAATGTCATATACTTCGATAGAAAAACGAACTCTGCTTTCAAGAAATTTATTATCGTCAATATATTACATAGATAATTTATTATCGCCAATATATTACATAGTCAATATATTACATAGATTCTTAAAAGCATTAAGTTTTAAAAGTTTTCTACCCATTTAAAAAATTTTACGATTTATACAATTATATATGCCCTAAATCGTATGATGAAAAACAATAAATAGTTTAAATATTTAAATTATGTTTAAATAACACTTTTGAACAACATATCTTTTAAGCACAATATACCGTATCCTATTTTCATATTTTTTCCTTTAAAACTTAATAAAATATTCTGGTAGAAAAGCAAATTTAGCATTTGTTTTGATTGAAAAAAAATTTCTAGTTTGGCAATTTATCTCGTATTTGTCATCCTTTAACACGCAAATATTCAACAAATGCTAAAGATATTTATGTGATTTATTTTCCAACTGAGGGCGTGCATAAACGGCTATTTCTAGAAGCCTTAAGTCAATCCCTAGGGAAACATTCACAACTATCATCACCATCTTTTATATAAAGGAAATCAGTGTGATTTTTCTCCTTTTATTTATTTTGATTCTGCTATGTAATGTGATTCAGTATGTGAATATGATGAGGTTTTGATGATGAATAACTTTTCTGTAAGAAATTTTTTTTAACGCACTGATTAAATCGAATTCACAATCTATAAATAAAGCAATTAGATCTCAAAAAACTAATTTTGATAATTTACTTATTTATTAAAAAAATCAGGTAAATTCTTGCAAGATAGGGAGTGTTTTTTTTGTCTCTTTAGTTATAAGAATATTAATTTGCTAATAACGTGAGGGTTAAAAAGTTTAAAAAACGCAAGATCAAAAGAATTGCCGAAAAAGATTGTAAATTTGATTATTCTATTTATTTATTTTATTTTATTTAGAAAAAATGCGGGTTTTTTTTTCTGTGATAGAGGACAAAGGTAAATAATTTGCCCCATTTCCCTTATTTGTCTAAAATATTTAAAAAAAATAAAAATGATAAATTCTGGAAATTAAAAAATTCTACCGGAAAAAATCTAATAAAAATATCATAAAAGTTTTCAAAATTCAAAACTTAATTTAAATTTACAGTTAAAATTAATTTAAATTACAGTTCGTTGATAAATTTATCTGAGAGACATTTTCGTGAACTAATAAATCCAAAAAAATTGAAAAATTGTTTATTGGATTTTAAATATATTTCTTAATATTTCTGAGTAGAATATAAATATATTTCTGAGTAGAATATAAAATAAGTTTTTTTATATACATAACATCGATGAAACTACTTTATTTTATTGTCTGCTTCCATAAGCCTCATTACTGAAAATTCCTTTCTAATCTGAACGGAAATCTTTATTCAAATTCAATATTTTAATTGTGTTTGTTTTATGTATGTTTGCCAAACATAGGCCATTATAAGCATCGAAGCAAGAATAGGTGCATCAAGAAATCAGATACGCTCCTTTTAGACATAGCGACCATTTATTTCTCAATTCCAATTAATATAGTAACGACAATGCCTGTGATTAAGGAAAAATCGTGGCACACTATATTCGGAGAGAGACAGAGTTCAAGATGATTCTTTTCCGCCATTAATTTCAGAACTTGAAAGATTTCATTTGTGTTACGCCGATGAATTCTGATCGGTTTGTTTGTCCTCAGCATTTGTTGATCACTCTTTTATCTTGGGATACAGTTTCTTTCTATCATTGCATTCATAATCACAAAATATTTACACTAGGCCGATATGTTATTGGAGATAATGACGAACTGGAAGCCTCAACTGCAAGGAGGTGAAAACTGTGGGACTGCATTTGAATCCTAATGGTTATCACCAACTCCATTGCAAATCCTCCCATAGGAAATTCGTTCCATCGTTAAAGAGAGAAACTCAGTCCCACGCCATTATTATTTAAACCAGGATTGCGAAAGCGATCCAATATACCGAAAGCTTCTTATCCTCGTGTCTCTTGTAGTCCCAGCGGAGACTAGTGCTTTCATAAAATCAACATCGTCAAAACTTTTTAGACGTAGTAACATTTTAAAACATTTTGTGTAAAAAATATTAGATAATTCATCTGGCAACACTGAAATCCTACCTTTTTCAAGTTATTTCAATAAAGCACTTACACGATTTTGTGATCCTCGAGATAGTCAGAGTATCTTAATACAATTTTCGAGGAATTTTTAGAGCGTTATTTTCTAGAATCAACTATTTAGAACAAGCAGAAGAAAGCTGCTCTTTTACCATTTCGGAGTGGATTTATAGAAATTATTGCAGAACTGAAATTTTAATCAATGGTTTAATAAAGTATTATAAGAGAAAAGGAATTATTAATAATAAAATGAACTGACACATTACTTAAGGGCGTTGTAATTTTTCCTCCTTAATAAGCTATTAGATTTTTAAAACAACTTGTTTTTAATTTTAAACGAAATAAATCTTTTGTTATATATATTTAAACAAATTATTTTAGGTGCATTTCAATAAATTTAAAAAAAAATTAAATATGAAAAATAATTTTTATAAACTGACGGATGAACCTCACATTTAATGTAAAATATAACATACTATGAAGTACATTTAAACTTTTAGATCGACGGACGGTCACTCCAATGGCATATTTATTTCAGAACTCAATACAACTATGTATTTTAACTCTATCATGGGACATTTATTTATCTTTTGACCCCCCCCCCTTTATGTTTTATTAACAATCAAACAATATCATTTAAGTAAGTTTAATATATTTTATTGAATTTTATGTTAGCATTAAACTTTCTAGCGTGAGAAGTATTCTTCCTAAGGAACTATTTATAGCCTCAAAAATTAATTTAAATTGTCATTTTTTTATATAAATGTGAGAAATATGTTGCAATTCTAAAGGATGCATCACGCTCTGTACACAAGTTGCGGGATATTTTTTTGCTCTCTTTATATTTCCCATAACTTTATTTTATAAGATCATGATAAGAAGTAATCTTCCCAAGCCCACGAAAGGATTAAATACTAAATCTGTGTATCGTAATTTATCTATTTTCTTTTTATGTTTTGCAATTATCGTATTCATTTTTAATAGATCATCCTAATAGACAGATATCTTCTGAATGGATCTCTTTCAAAACTTAAAGTTAATTTAGAAATTTCGTTATAAATCTATATACCGAATTCCATCCATCTAGAGCTAATTTTTCTTGATTTATAGCCTTCTTAGACAGATGGAGGGCGACCGACAGTCTTATAACGCATTTTTCATATTCAATAAGCTTTAGAGTGTAGAGATTCATCTAAGACACGATTTCGAATTTTTTTTACAGTTCAATTGTAATACTTTTTTTCAATATTTTCGTATACAAGAAAGTAAAAAAATCAGAATTTGACATACCACTATTTATAAATTGCAAATGAAGAATGAAAATATTGATTTTTCAGTTCTAAATACTACTGTCGATAAAGACAAATAAAAAAAACTCTTACTACGATTTTCCAGTTTTCATTAAAAAAAATATTTCTTAGCTTTTGGATTGAAATTTTATCGTATGAATGTATACTGTTTCAAAAACAACAAAAATCGTTGTTTCCGAATATTTCAACAAAATATAAACTTGGAAATATTTTGTTCTCCAGATATTTTCTTTAAAATCAATAATAAAAAACAATAGGTTTTAGATTTGCCTGATTTATCAAACAATCCCTCTCTTGTCAGATATTCGTTTTTAACGGAAAGACAATTATCACAAATGCTAATGATTTTCAAAATGTAGCGTTACATTCAGTTTTCTATATGCCATTTTAAGAGATAAATTAAACATAGCTCACAAATAAATAATATAAGCAAATTAATAATAAAGGAATAATTTCGGCAAATTATTCTTTTTTAAATTCTTCATTAATTAAGTGAATGCAATTCATATCGTTTTTTATGGAAATCTTTTATAATTCCCAAAGTGAATCTGTGCTCGATTCAAAATGATGTCAGTAAGATCCCTG
Source organism: Argiope argentata (assembly GCA_026289955.1). Taxonomy (NCBI): domain Eukaryota; kingdom Metazoa; phylum Arthropoda; class Arachnida; order Araneae; family Araneidae; genus Argiope; species Argiope argentata. The sequence continues at coordinate 164,809 of JAOUZG010047236.1, forward strand.
CGTAATAATGTTAACGGATGATCAAAAGCGTCTTTAATCTTCCAGTGGATACCAGAAAGTGAGGGTTTGCACTCACATTATCCCTTCGAAGGCTTTCTACTCATGTTACATTCAATTGCTCTGCCAGGATAATGCGAGTTTTATTCCATTTGACAAATATCCACTTTCAATTAAATTAAGTGAAGTGGTATCAGGATTTCGCCACTGATGGAATACATTCAGCATCTTTATAGAAAATGACAAGTCTTCTGAAGAACAAGACCAAGAATTACAATGATTCGAACCAACATAGTAGCATTTGATCGTCAATATATTATTCATTGCTATTTATTCTTACATTGTTTTACTTCCCAATTAATTAGCAGCACATTTAAAGATAATTTTCCCTTGCATAATTGAGTGAAAGTAAAGTGAAGGATTTCCGAAACGTTTTTTAGTAAATGAATTTAATATACATTTTTATATATACATACAGATTCAGCGTATTAACATTTTTGCATACACAATTGATTCGACACACATAAGTAATGCTCATTACTTATGCAAGTGTGTGTTTTCGGTATAAAATGATGTTTAAAAGGAAATGAAATTGATTGGCAATGAATGAAGCTAAAAATCTTTTTTCAGAGAAACGAAGTTTAATTAATATAAAATGATTTATCGCGAATTTTGTTTGAAAATCTATATAAACACTATAGAAAACATTTAAATAATGCTCAAAGTAACAATTATTTAAATAATTTAAATAGTTTTCATAAATTAGCTATGCCTTCTATTCAAAAGTTATAATATAATTTTTGATGTTAGAATTCTAAGAATTCGTCGTCTAAGACACGATTTCAAATTTTTTTACAGTTCAATTGTAATACTTTTTTTCAATATTTTCGTATACAAGAAAGTAAAATAATGCAGAATTTGACATCCCACTATTTATAAATTGCAAATAAAGAATGAAACTATTGAATTTTTAGTTATAAATATTATTGTCGATAACGACAAATAAAAAACAATTCTTACTACGATTTGCCAGTTTTCATTTTTTAAAAAAATATTTCTTAGCTTTTGGATTGAAATTTTATCGTATGAATGTATACTGTTTCAAAAACAACAAAAATTGTTGTTTCCGAATATTTCAACAAAATATAAACTTGGAAATATTTTGCTCTTCGGATATTTTCTTTAAATTCAATAATAAAAACAATAGGTTTTAGATTTGCCTAACATTATATAAGATCGTAATATTCCTCAAAGAAATTTATTTTAGTTTTTCTCAAAACTCTTAGATAAGAGATTCAATAGTTACTTCAATACTAAATAGCTATTTTGTTTATCGAACTACATTTGGTGTCAATTCAAGTAATAGTTTCAAATGACATTTTATGATTCACTAAGAATAATTTCTGAAAGAATGCAAATTTATTACCACACGGGTAAACTTTAAAATTTATTCATCAATGATATTAATTACTAAACTGTACGGAAGGGATAAATTGATGTTTCAACACATTTAACGAGTTTCGTAAATTTTCATAATATTTATTAAAAATAAATTCCATACCAATTTGACTTCGTTAGCAGAAAACATAGAAACTACCAAACCTAGTTTCGAAATTTACCCATCAACGGTATTAGTTTTCAATTTATATGACATAGAGAAATTCGTATTTCTCTCTATATATGCTTGTGCCATCAACCCTGAAGCGGACCAAGAGCTTAACAGGGTTTTGAATAACCACCTAATTACTAAACATGTTCCTTTGTGATAATGTAAACGACTAATTGCGGTTGCGGTGGGAACAATAATGTGCTTTGTTTACGTCTCTTTTCATGCTTGCCAACTTTCCAACATAGTGCTAGGTCTTAATAAAGTCCCTCATGACCATGCTACTATCGGTTAGAAGTTTCTCGATCCATAAATTATTCATGATTTAGATCCTTGGAAGCCTAATAAATTTCCTCAAATTGATCTAAGTTTCAAAGCACCCATATCTATAAAATCTCGCAGAAACCACCGGCTATGTAAAAGTGTCAGAACTGGAACTATTGCGCTATGGTTGCTGGACGTGTATGAAAGAAAATAATTCAAGCATTTAAAATAAAAACGTAGAATTTCAGTTCAGAAGCTGAGTTTAAAGAATATTGAAATAAGTGAAATGTCTCTGTCTTTTGTAGCAAAGTTATATGATGCACTATCAAAGTGAAAATATAAATAAAAACATTTATCAGACAGCTAGTGAAACAAAATTCTATGATTTTTAGCGTGCTGAATAATTATTATAATGTAAATTATTAGTTTAGTTTGGAAAATAAATAAATCGGATATTCTATTTAAAAAAATTTATTTTTTGGCATGATTTAAATTATCAAAGAAACTTTTGACATGCTATACATTTTTATTACATTTGGATATGAAGAATGGTAAAGATAGTTTAAATAAAAAATAATAATTATAAAATATTTATCTTTAAAAATGTAATTTGCTTATTGTAGGCAAAATTAACTAAATATACAAAGTAATTCAGAAAATCGGATATACAGGATACCGAAATTATAAAATTTTAGTAAAATTCCAATTAAGTTTATAAAGTTCTCATTATATAAAATTAATTCTTTAAATACCTCCTTACCCTTTTTTACGTCATAAAACTGAATGTTAACACAAATGGTTCGATTTTCTTTACAATATTTGAGTTTTAGAAGCATTTAAAATATTTTTTAATTATTAAATAAAACTTCTTAATTATGAATTATAAACACTGAAATCATAAAAACCCAATTATAGAATATCAATTTAAATGAGACTTACCATTTTAAGTGAATTTGGTGAGAGATATTTCAAAGATTAATTACCTTTATTCTATTTTTTATAATCTGTCATTTTTATAAAAATTTATTATAATTCTGAAAGAGACTCCCTTAAATTTTAATTTGTGAATACTTAAATTAACCCGGTTTCAAAAATTTAAATCTTATTCATATCGGCAGAAGAAAAAAAATCAGATTTAATTCAAAGCATCTAAATTGAATTTGACATGTGTAAAATACATTTTAATAAACGGTAGCAATTATAATTTTTTAAATGATTCTGTGACTTTTTGTAACTGTTCAAAATATGAAATATTTTATTACGGTCTATTATGAAATATCCAGTTAGAAAAAAATTATGTAGATCCCATTTTTTAATCAAATTATATATATTATATTTTATATAATAAATTAAAAATTAATATGTCTTCCTTAATTTCTTTTAAAAGTGGCTGCTTTAAATAGTTTCTAAATGTCTGTTATAAAATATTCAAGAAGAAAAATTATGCAAGTGGTATTTGTCTTTTATCTGAAACATTTTATGTTTGAAAAATTAAATAGCCTGTGTAATATTAAATTACATAGCGCCTGTGAATTACATCCTAAAGCACATTGTTTAAGAAAGAATGAAAATTTATTACGTGAAAAAGAAAACACAAAAGTATCATACCACATTTAAAAATCATTTAATTTCAGGCTCGTCATTCTTATTTCATCGAATTAAATTCATTTCCGATTCTTCTCATTTTAATAATGTATCAGGAATATGCATTATTTATTAACATTTCCACCTGAAGATACGATTACATCTATTATTTTAAGTAGATTAATATCTTTTCTAAATTTCTTATGCAAATGGTTTCTTTAAAATAGTTTCATTTTAAAGTAAGAATTTTTTTCGATATAAATATATTACGAGCAAAATTACATTGTGCTTTGTTGGTTTAAACTTTTCTTGTAGCAAGATAAATTAGTTTTGAAATTATTTTTGACATTGATTATGCTCACATATGATGCACTGTTTGTTAAAATTCAGTGCATTATTATACTTTTCATCTTACATTCAGTAAACATTAGAGCAAAATAAAAAGTTCCAGACTTTTCAGATTGATGATGAAGATTTAAAAAATGATCATAGCCACTTAAATAATTCTTTCAACTTATAAACATTAAAATATATAGAGATTTCTGACTATGTCAATTGATTAGATTTGAGAAATTTAATTAAACTCTCTCTCGTTGATGGAATTTTCTATGAACATAATTTCAATTTAAGAACCTATGGATTTCACACTGCATTCAAATCTTTAGGTAACGATAAACAGCAATCTCTAATCATCGTATAAAAAAGAATTCAGGAAAATAATTAGGAAACTTTATATTACACTATGAGCCATTTAATAATAAGATATGCTGACTTTTTCATCTATTACTGGCGTTATCTAATCTTGCCTCTATGTATCTAGTCAATATTTATGGATATTATCATTAGATAGAGGAGAAATACTATCAATAGACTTATTAGATGACTGGTAGATTGCTTCAAAGACGAATAAGACTCTGAGGGTTTAATTATAAAAGAATCGTAGCATCTCCTAAGTATAAAAAGTAATTTTATGTGCAAAATATATACAATAAATGTAAATAATTTAAAATGCTAGGAAGAGAAAAAAAGTTTGCTTATAACGTTATATAACTTTGAAAGAAATAATAGTAGTTCTAATCTAGGGGTTTCTAAAATTTCAAATAAACTATTTACTTTTTTGAAAAGGAAGCATATGATTTCCAAGTAAATAGTTTCAAAGGTTATTGGAAAAAAAGGTTATTTGATTAAAATATTAAATGGCCTTTTATAATTAATAATTTTCAAATTTTTTGCCAGCATTTAATTTTTTTAGTTATCTGTTTTGAAAGATACTAAAGGAAATGTAAATAACTTTCATATAAGACTTAACTCAAAAAAATAATATGAAAAAAAATCTTTTGAACAATAGCTTCAAATTATTATAAATAATGAAGAATTATTCAAGATCAGCACTTATTTTTGTTATTAAGACAGTCAATCGCTAAATAAAACATGATTGTTGTTGATAGTGATTTATAGCTGAATTTATGAAAGTGAGAAAATTTACCGTATCCTTTCCTTTCCCGGAGGAAGTTAATACGATATAATTCTAGTGGTAATAGGTTGCTTGCACTTAGGAGGAGAATTTTACGAAAATGGACACAAAACTTCCCTCAGACTTCTTGACTGAGACTTTGTTCTTTTTTTACATTAATAAATAACAATTTTCTGAAGAAGAAATTATTCCTATTGTAAATATTTTCTCCTTTTAATGAAGTAATATTCTGAAACATCATAATAAATGACATGACGGCTTTGAATGTAAAATTATAAAGTCTTTTTTCAGGTTTTCCCCCTGAAACTTTCGCTAAAATGATTTCTAATAAATTGAGAATGATTAAAGAGTAAGAAAAATAATAAGATTATTATTAAACTTTAATTCTCTAATACAACCCTTAAAGTGAAGCAAGTTAAATTATTCGCGAAAATGATAGTAAAATGATATATATATATATATATATATATATATATATATATATAAATATAATATATATATATATATATATATATATATATATTGAATTTAAATATCAACTAAGCAATATTTATAATGAAAACTTTTAAAAGCAACGGTAAAGTGCCGATAAGATATTCAAATTTCATTTATATTACGATAACATGTATGTTCTATTTTTATACACTATAAATGATTTTCATAAATTTAATTATGTATGGGGATTTGTAACAGTTAAAAAATATTCAATTGATTTATTAGATAACCTTTGCAAAAACAGGCTTTGTCAGAAATGAAAAACCTGAAATTTATTTATTTAATCTTTATAAATGAATGCTTGAAGCAAACCAAACATGATTAGAGAAATGATTACGGAAATTCAAAAAGGCCGTGAAGAATCGTTATTTAATTTTTTAAAAAATGAAATAATATATACGATATACAACACAGATTTCAGGAATTTCAGAAAACACAAAATGCAAGTTTGTTTGACAAATAATCTTATGCATTCAATTTTAGACTCCGTAGCTCGGATATATATATATATATATATATATATATATATATATATATATATAATATGGAATAAAGACTCAAAAAATATCGAAGAATGGAAGGGCAAATATATAAAGAAAAAATCACTGAAATATTCTCTTAAGAAGGGAAGCAATTCAACAATAGGCAAAAAATTGTGTTTTTCCAGCATAATGTTTTTCGATGTGGACTTCTTGTTACATTCTTCTGTAAATTACTTGTTACATTCATGTGTTTTGTTGTCGTAACTAACAAACAAAACACCTTTTATTTCGCTAATCTACGCTTGTATCATCAATAATTATCCTGTTTGTTTTTTTCAATTAATATTATATTTATATAACATAGAAATGTCAAAAATTAAAACACACGAACATGCTGACAAAAATTACAAATGTATAACAGGGTAGATACAAAGCTAAGAAATGAAAGGCTGAATTCACTCAAAGAATTCTAAATGCAATCTGGATATATTAATCAATATGATACTCTGAAAAGTTTTGCTCTCACTAGATATTTTGCATTTTCCTACTTCCCAATATTTTTCTATATATTGCCTTTACAGTTAAACATTATTTTATTAATATAAAATATTGCTCATGATAAAACCCAAATACCATTAATATTGTAAGAATTTCCTCTATAGTATTTTATTTTATATTTGATCTTATATTATAGTTTTGAAAAAAAATCATTTGTTTTATTCGAGGCTAAAACAAATAACATTACTGTATTTTAATTAAAAATGTCATCATAAAAATTGTTCCGATATTTTTCATATTTTATTATTTTAGTTCTTTGATTTACTTTCAACTATTCTACATTCCAAACCTCTTTTGTCCTTGCTGTAAATCTATTAACTAATTTAAATAAATTTTCTAAATTTTTGAAACTATCAAATATTCTACATATTTTTTTTCAGCAATTGTTATGATAGTTAAGATTTGATAAAAATATTAGCCAATTGTTTCGAAGTTTATTTATAAAGTTTTGTCCTTCAGTTTCCCTTAATTCTAAAAAAAACAAAGTAAGCGAAAATACAAACGGAGCTAATGTGTTACTAAAGATTAGAAAACTGCAATCCTTTGGACTGAAATACTTCAATAAACGGGAGGTACATATTGTATTTAAAGGTGTACATTTGATTACTCTTTTCAAGTAATATGAACTGTAATCAGTAATATCAAAACTATCTCAAATTTAAAATGATCGAGATTATATTGTTTATCCCCATAACTATTTCTGCCCTGCCTTTATACATATTGATTATTATCTTAGACGATTACATCGCTCTATTGTAATGTTTAAAGTTATTTCGGAACTACTTATCAATTTAATCTCTGTTTCAAAATGATATCTCTAAGCATAAGACAGAGTTGAAGAATTAATTCTCAGTGATTAATTATTTAAGAACTTAATTTTACGCCCTTTGAAGAACATATTCATTATAACGCATATCGAAGCAAATCCTAATATCCATCAAGTGATAGTTAACCTTAAATCAGAGTAATACTACTAGGTCAGCGTTCAGCAGGTGGGTTATTCCTTTGATCCTGTCTGGAAAGCATTAAAATGTTTCGATTTAGCCCTTAATAGAGGGGGAAATCTCATAAATTCTTGGATAACTCGTTACCGTTCGACTGAAATTTAATCCTAAATATGCATATGAAAGTTCCTGGAAGAATTTGTTTTTCATATTATGTAGATTCGTAAATGTTTCCCTCGGTTGATCAAAATTTCTGCTATTTGTATAGGGTATTTAAAACATTGACAGAATTAAATTTCCCATTAAGGAATTGATAAAAGTCGAGATTTAACAAAAAAATAGCACGATAAATAATGAATAAATACGAAATATATTATTTTTATTAATGTTATTTCTTTTTCACTATGTCATTGTGTGTATATGTACGTATATATATATATATATATATATATATATATATATAT
>JAOUZG010047236.1:172686-214601 GCA_026289955.1 Argiope argentata
TCTAGGGTTAATTCGGTAATTAAGAATGAATTTTTAAACTTTATTATTTTCGCAGCTTTGAAATGATCCTATGAGATTTAAAATAGGCTTATAATTTATGGAAGTGCATATTCATGCCATGATGTGTTCATTAATAAATTTTATTTTTTGAAAATTTGTTTATTTATTAATCAGGCTTAGTTACAGAAGTGTTCAAAATTACCTCGATAGGTAACCATTTCATCAGAAACCAATGTGTTATAGGGAGCACTCATATGTGCTTCTGATAACAGTAACAGACGTATATGAAGATAATATACAGGGGGATTGGTACAGCCTTTCAAGTCCTTTATATTCAAAATAACGTGTACCAATAGTAAAATGAGAGTATACAACGTCCCCTTAACAAGAAAAAATAACTAAAAAATAAAGGATTTCAAACAAAAAATCCATTTAGAAAAATGCACTCTATAGCTTAAAAAAAAACGCGGAAAAATTATTCAAGTAGGTCTCTTCAAAATGAGTGCGGATATTTGAGATAAAAAAATTTGAACTTTCTGCGAACTCAGCGTTTGTAATAGAATTTTTTTCGTAAGTGGTCATTTCTATTTGTCTCAGAAGAGTTTTGCCTCTTTTTACAATAGAAGAATATGCCTTTTGAGTATAGAGTTGTAATGATACCTCTCGGAGAGAAGAATGCCAACATCGACTTTAACCATGTAGACACCCAATCGTGCTCCACTTTTTTTAGGTGACCAGTCTTAAAGGGAATGGGTCATTTGTTAAGATTTGCGAAAGAAACATGAGTCACCAATCCGTCACCATTAGAAGTTATGCATTTCACTGATTGGTCAATGATTCAAGTGTGTATTTACGCACACTTGAATTTTACTCCACTTACATTCCACTACGAAAGTGGAATTTCATGATGCAAAATTATGAAAATATTGCTTGAAATCCAATACTATCCACACAATTATGGGCATGTTAAAAAAATACAGCATCTAGATTTCCAACTATGGGCAACATTTTGTCTTTGGCTGTTAAAACAATATATTTATGAACAAAATTTCCAGAGAACGATATTGTGGCCAAGCCAATCACTTTTTACTCGTAATGTGAAATTCTCGAACACAAAATCCAATATTTTAAACCAAGTGATGTTGTATGGTTTCTAAATAGAAAATATGATGTGAATAAATAGAAAAAAATTACAGGAGTTCTTCACTTATTAAAATTTTTTATAATTTTCAATAGAATTTTTTCATATTATGGAGATTATCATAATATAAGATGAGAAATAAAACTCTTGCTGAAAGTTAATTTGCGTTTTAAAAATTTAACTAAAATTGATTACAAATAAAATTGGACAATATTTTAAATTCACTAATAATCAATTAATAATTGCTGTTTATGTAAGCTGTAAAATAATATGATAAAATTTATTTTAAACTAATTTGTTGATAATGGAAATTATCAGAAAACAGTCTCTTAATATTTTATTCAGTGCTAATACATATGCTAAAGGCAGAAAAAAACTGCATATATTGGTTTAGAAAAAATGCTGTTAGTTTCAGGAAACTGTATATATCCCTTTAAAATCAATCATCGTATATATAAAAATATTAAGATCAGAGAAATAGAAGCAAAGCGTGATGGCGTCGTGAAAAAGTTAGGTTTTTTTCTTCTATTAACTATTTTAAAATAAACTACTTTAAAATTTCTTAAACAATATGATATTTTTGGCATTTGAATTTTTATTAATTATCCCTTAACCTTACTATTATTTTTGAATTTCATCAATTTAATCATTAACAATAGAAACCCTTATGTAAACAATCAATCCAAAATGGTCTTGAAACCAAGAATTGAAGTTAGTTTTTTTGTGGATTCTAGTAAGAAAACTAATTAAATGTTGCTCCTCCTTTTGAAGTTACTTTATAATATGTTTTACCGTAGTTTTGTTATTCAAGCTGTCTATAATAACTTAATTAATTTCTTAAGGTGAAATGAATCAAAACACAAAGGACATTAAAATGACAAAAATCTTAGTTATATATTATAAAGTGATATATATGTAACATTTTATCATAAAAAATGTATAATCACTCCAATGAATTTCTACAACAAATTGGTTTGAGAATTCTGAAATTACTTATTTCACATTTCTGTGGAGTTATGTTAATGCATATCACTATCTGTATTTTGGAACTGTTGATTAAATAAATGAATTAAAAAATATATTATTAGTTTAACTCATAATTATATTTACTCAATGCTACTCACAGCGTTTTACAAGCCACATCCTTCAAAATCACAAAAAAAGAAGAAAAAAAACAAACTAGTCGATGATTGGAAAGATATTTTTTGCTCACTTTCATTCTGAAGATTGCTGAACTAACACATAAATGTTTCTTTTATCCCCCTTACGTACTGCATTGTTCTACTTCTCCCAAAGTGAAGTTCCCATTCACAATTCATTCATGTCCCACTCCCCATTCCAAATATATATTAAATTTACACACTGCTCTCTTACCATTTCTAGAAGGCTGAAGAGTTCTTAAGCATTTGGGTGAAGAAGCAGGGGAAGAGAAAGACGCGTTCACATTTCTGGCACGTGTTTCTTTGTGTTTTAATAATGTTCTACTCCCTGGAGACTCCAGGCTTTGTTGTCACCTTAATAAATGCACCCCGCGATGTATTCGTCTATGATAGCTGAACAGTAGCGTGGGGTGCAATACATTACGTATGCCAATAATGCACCTTGCCAAATTTTTATTTAGATTCTCTCCATTTCCGCTCTCTGGGATTTTATGGATCTTGGAATTTCTAAGGCCGAGATATTAAATTTAGCTCAGTTCACTTCGTTTTTAGGAATACTACGAAGGCAGTTGTTTTTCCTTTTGTCGCTATTGTACATGTTTAGAATTGTTGCGTGCAATTTATTAGTCGGAAATAGTAACATATTATAGTACAACATGGTTAGCTTGTCATGTGGTTAAAAGGAATACCAGACTATCATGTAATATGGGGATTTTTTTTTGCTAATTGTTATAAAAAATCATTAGTTTGACAATTTTGCTATTATCGTACCTTACTGTAGGAGGCTTGACACAATTCTTCTGTTATGAAATTATATTATGGAAATGTCATACTGTAAGAAAACAAGTTATATTTTAGAAGGAAATGAAAGTTTCTCTGAGTGATTTTTTAAATTTTAATTTCTTGTTGATATTTATTTTTTAGAAATGTAATATAAATTTAGTATTAAAAGTCAGATAAAATATTAGTTAATATTTTTATTTACGCTGTATAAAATATTTGATTACAGTTAAGATACATAAATAGAACACTTCTAAAGCCAAGGAAGCAATGATAAAAGTAAACTTTTTATTCAATGATATTTATTGCCAAATTTAAATAACTGCATATCAACTTATTTTAACTTTTAATTTTTTTGCTGTGAGTGTATACAAAATACTGCAGGTTAAATTGTTTTTTTTTTAATTTCCTAGTTTTCAAAAAACAATATTTTACAAAATAAATTTGTGACATGGTGATAGATCAATGATGTAAACGATGTCAAGCTGATAAGGCTATTACTTTCTTTTATAGTAAAGCAGTTCAAACTGAATTAAAACTCGGATATCCTAAATCCTTTGAGATTAGATTATTATTAGATGATTATTAATAGTAGAAAGTAAACAATAATAAACTGATATAAAGTTCAATTAAAAATAACTGGGGCATTAAAGGATAGTCATGAAATATAATAGTTGGATTTAAAATATTTCTATTGAATAAAATTTAATATTTAATATTAAAAAGGATATAATTTCTCCAAAATGATACAGTAATTTCCCGAAGAAATAAAAAAAAATAAAATTGTAATCCTTTTTTTTAAGATTTCATTTTTGAGATATAATTGAGGTTATGTTAATGAAATCAAAAGTAAACTAAAAAGCGTAAGATTAATTTCATTTTGATTGAAAAAGACATAGCTCTAAATTTTAAAATAAATGGCAAATCATAATATTTATAAAAAGGGAAAAACTTTTACAATATCTGATTAAACAGTTTTAAAACGTTCCATATTAAAACTAAAGCTTTATCACTTCTAAATCTGAATAAAACAGACGACAACATTAAGAAACTTTGGCCAATTAATGGTTTGAGAAAATTCCAACTGTTACAGAAATTTAGTTGTGCAAACAACCATAAATTAGTCTATAAGAAAAAGAAGCTCTATCTTTTTTTAAAAGTTTATAAGACCAAAAATGCATTTCTTTTAACATTTCTAAACAAACGCACCGTTAGCGTAATAGCATTTTAACGAAAACGACACCAAAAGACGTTTGGAGGATGAAAGAATAATTTTTACGTTACCAAGGAAACCAAAATCGCTTTCAGACCTTTTTCTTCTGAACTTTTAGAATTTCAAAAGAAGTTCGTGAATACTTCATATATTTTTACATTGACTTTCTGTTAATAAAAATACACATTTACGGTTCCTTTTCCCTTACACTTCCTAGTATAAATCTCTAATTCCTTTTCTGCTGCGAATATATAAGTCTAAAATTCCTTTCATGTATCAGTATCATGAATATCATGTATCAGTTTTAGATTTCTTACATCTTCATAATATGGGCGACGATATTCATAGCATTAATATATTGCATAAAATTGCACAAAATTTTGAGAGCGGATATTTTATAATTTTTAACATTAAAATACGCAAAGCTGTTTAATTATTTGTAGAGAAATTAAGGAAAATCCAAACTTTTACAGTTGAAAATTTTATTCCAGATTCATCTCAAAAAAGAAAGAAAATTAAATGCAGCTGTTGTCAAAATTTAATTTTTAGACCCAATTTATTAATTCAAATGTAGTGTCATAAAAAGTGACATTTTGCAAAAATCTCGGAGACTTCTCAGTCTGGATTTATATGCCATAAAATTTCCTTTTCAAAATAATGAACAATCTATATAGTTATGCATTTCTTCTAAAGTTTCCTTTTTTCAGACACAGCACTTGATAGTAAATAATGATTCGTTGACTTCGTAATAAATTGTATATTTATTTGCTTATATTCAAAAAGAAATTATGATTTTATAAGTAATAATTCTCATAATTGTTTGGAAACCTTTTTTTTAAATTTCAAATTATACAAAACCTATTTACTCTTTCGATGATTAAGAATATTTATATTACAAAAATGATATGCACGTCATATACATGAGTACAAATTCTAAACCAATTTTTATTAATTATATCAAATATTTTCCCTCAGAGTACCAAGCTTAAAATTATATTTAAATGCTTAAGATTGAATTATTTTGTTCACATAGATCTGTATAATATTTAGGTCTTCAAATCCATCATGATACAAAATACTAATGTAATATTGGAAATCAAAATTTATTACAACGAACAAAATGTAATTTGTAGTACATTATAGACGATTAAATAGGCTACAAATAATAGGAGAAATTAATATATATATATAGGTATTTTTTTACTTGCGATGGATCATCCGAATATTTATCAATGTTTGCAAAATTTTTGTGCTTGGTCACATTGTTTATTTTGGAAATCATGATGCACATAATAGAAAATGTGATATTGAATTTGTTATTTAGTAGCTGCAGTCTAATAGCACTTGATTTTATGTATGAGTATATTCTAAGCTAATTCAGCAACAAAAAATATATTCTTTTCTTTTCATTATTGTCGATTTTTGCTCGTTTTTGTTTCTTTTATATATTAATCATAAAATTTAGTTTTATGTTAAAAACATAAAAGAAGTATTTTAGTTAATGTATATAGAAAAAACTGGGAAACGCATACTAACATCTGGAATTCAAACACATAATAATAATTGGGAATTAGTTTCCCAATTTATACTAATAATATTAAAATTTTATGAAACAATTATTTAAATTTAGACGAAAACGGAAATAAAATTTGTGTCATTTATTCTCTAGGGAAGAATATTTTCTCCTAAAATTGTGAAAAGTTATGTTAAATCAGCTTCATATTTCGGAAATATACTGATTGCTCTACGTGTCTAAAATAGCAATACATATCTTAAAATATTGAGCTGTATAAAGAAGTTTGTATTAAAAATAATTCAACTTGTAACTTGAAAAAATATAATCCTTTAAATATCATTGCATTCTTTAAATATTATAAAATTGCGATGTTACTTCATATTATAAATTTCTTACCCTTTGGTCTCTAAAAGGAAAATTAATCATTAAACAATCTTTAATAATAAATTCATTGTCTTTAACCAACAAAACGTTTTTTTAAAATGTACGAACTTAGACTTGAAATTTTCATATTAATTGTTTAAAATTAAAATTAATTTTTAAATTTAATTCTATAAGAAAATATTTATTAAAATTGACGTATTATAAATTATATTAGAATATAAAATTATACATTATTCTTTTCAATAATACGGCCACAATCTTTTATATAAAATATAAATAGATTTCAAAGATTGAATAAACTTATTGAAACTTTCAGTTTTTTATTAAATTTATTTTATTCAAAAAACAAAGCAATGATTAATGAATGAAAAAATGTATCAATCAAGTTCTGTAGGCACATGTCAATTTTTTTTATTATTTGATGTTTCAAAAAATTCTTGAAAATTTTAGTTTCAAAATAAACTTTAAATTTGAAACTAAAATGCCCATATTTTTAACAGTTTTGTCTTTATGATTTTAAAGCGAGTATCATCAAAAAGAAATAATATTTGAATGCTTCTGTGCTGCAAAAGTTTCAATAGCGACACTACCTGATAATCTTCGATTGACTGTCAATAAATGGGCCTCCTCTTTAAAAGGTTCATTTAGATAGAAAATAAAGCTGCGATATCTTTAGGAATTCATTTATATCTAAGTAAGCACACAACACACAAGGAAAAATATGTTCATTATATAAAACTTCTATATTTTCAATATTTAATATTGCTTTTCTTATGTTGCAAAATGCTCTTAGGTGATCGTAGTCCAAGCTTCTTTTAAGACTATACGCACGTATATTTCGTTGATTGATTTGAACAGTCGTATATACTTGTATTAATCAGGACAAGTAAAAATATTGCTTTTCTTACAGACAGGCATATGCTTATAACGTTTTTTATTCTTCCTTAAGGAAAAAGATAATTGGAAAAATAGTAGTATAAGTTGTAGTAGTATATTAGCAAGTATAAGCTCCTTCTTTGTCCCACCAAACTGTGAAACCGAAATGCAATGTAAAGCTTTTCAAGATTCGTTGTGCGTGAGAGAAATCATGATTGTTCATGTTTTCAAATAATCTTACTTTTATCATAGAGAATAAAAATATGGAAGTCAATATGATGATGGTGGTTCTTAAACATGTTTCCTCCTGATGTCTAAGGACGATAAATAAAATCTTCAAGAAGCTAAATTCCATTAAGTTCCAATTCGGCCGCAAACTGCTGCTTTTGCGTGTTAGAGGGTAGTTCCAAAGGTAACGTGCGTTGCAATCACTTTTAGAATCCTTTAAGACAGATGTGTGTACCTCTTCATTCAAAGTGATTATGTAGTCAGTTTTCTTTTCGGAATTTACCGGTACACGTCATAAGTTTTGGAATGTTCTAAGTCAATAATCTCTAAAAAAATACTCTATTAGGGTGGTAAGAAAAAGCAAATTCAGTAAAATAATCAAATAGAAGAACAAGAGTTTAGAATAACTTCTGGATTGAAATAGTTTTATCAGTTTTATTAATTGGATTATTCATACCTTGCTCAGTGGGAAAAAATGTTGTTTCAAAGAATTATATCAAGAAAATAGTTTTAAAATTTGCTGAATATACTGATATGGATATAAAATTTAAGTTGGATGAAATATTCGAAGCATTATTAGATTAACAGAGCGAATAAAACAATTTTTTTAATAAAAGTAGAAAACATTTTAATTTTGCTACTATCTAAGTGACTTAGGAGTTTTCTCGTATAATAGATTCAAATTCAAATGTTTATAAAATATATTAGTTTCCTGATTAATGCTTTAATCAATGCATTCGAAAGAAGAACAGCAAAATGTAGTTCTCTATTGGGCTTTAGATTTTTCTAAATCCCTACAAACAGTTGCTTTATCATATCGTGTCATCCTCGGCATCTAATAAGAGTTCCATAGGAGTTCAATCATGTTTGAAGACTACCGATTAATCCTTTCGCTTGAGAAAAATACTTTTATACAATTACATTGAGAACTTTATATTATAATTTCTCATTCTTCAAAAAATGTATAATATTAAATTATTTAAGCATTTTAAACTTTTAAATGAGATGTACAAATCTAAAATGGTATGAATATAAAACATCAGAAAGTATCAAGCGATTTAGCATAAGAAAGGCAGTTTTAATTTAAATACTTTTTTGAATATTTTATGGAAATAATTGTTATAAATGGTTAAAATCTAGAAAATTGCAAAATTAAATGTTACCATTTTTTTCCATCTAGAGTAAAAACACTTTGCAGCTCCTGCAGACAGCATGCCATTAGCTTAAATATATTTACTTATGTGACAGCAATTATTTATTTTCTGCATCCAGTTCAACAAAAGTATCTTATCTGGTATGTAACCATGCGTTTGAAAGAAACCAGAGAACAAATTCTCATTCGGAATATTTCATCGAGATAGAGTTATCAAGCCATACATTCTGGGGGAAGATTTTTTCTTCTTATAATTATGTAGAAAAATTTAAATGAAATAAGGATAACATAATAAACAATTATTTCAGATAGGAAATTTTACAGGAAATTAACGCTGTTCCTTTTTTAATGCAGAATGATAGCAGTTGAAAAAATTTTAGCAAACAGATAAATTTTTGGGACCGTTTTTCCCATAATGTGATTAAATTATATTTATATTTCTTAGAAATGGCCTCACTATTTTTCATATATTTCAAATATTAAGTTGATCCATAAAACAGAATAATCAAAAGAAATCTACATTACAGAAAAATAACTCGTCTAAAATTGTATTTATTACTTTTGTTTGATAAAACTCTTATGAGACATAAGACATTTAAAATTGAAACTTTTCTCGCTCTTGTAAAATTAAGTCAAAAAGTTTGTTTTTATTCTTTTCGTCTGCAATATTTAATTTGCAAGAAAATAAAATGTATTACAAGATAGTTAAACTTATTCTATAATTTTAATCTTAAGGATGCAGTGAATTTTAAAATAAGCAAAAATGGAGGAAAAAATCAAATTTTATTTTTATCATTTTATTAGCAAAATATAAGTTTATATTCAATAAAAACAGTTTTATAAAATATATTGTACAGTAAAGTGAATATTCTAAGGATCTGGAGAAAAAAGTCCATTTTAATGGCTTTTCTCAAAATGATATTTTATTATTGTTCTTAATTTTTTAAAGAAATTACATAAAATTGATAGTAAATATTTTAGTTAAACATTATTAGAAAACAGGGTATTCATTTCTTATTTCAAGCGTTTTTTAGATACGTCAATTTTATTTCAGAAAAACATAAAATTTGTATGGAAATTCAGTACGTGAGCAGATAAATATTTTTAAAAAAATAAGCATTTAATTGCAAGTTTTTTTTTCAAATGAATTTAAACGTGCATTAGGAAAGAATCAATTTTAAAAAAGTTAAATCACCTGAATTACGTGACTTAGCTCACTCTTAGAAGAGGAAGAACAGAGATAATTGTTATGGGGAGGGTGGCTCACAAATGTTATCTTATTGACGATTCTTTGTCTTTTTTTTACATTTGGATGGCTAAAGTAAAAAAAATAAATTAAAAGATTGTCAAGTATTGGCTTATCTTTTAGTAGCTATGCTCTACAGTAATGAAAACGTTATAATATTGAGTTGAATAATTAAACTTTATCTCATGTGAGAAAAAAAATAGCTAAACTTATTACTGATAGGATGTTTAACTAATACTTAACTGGTAATTCTTCGTGGCATTTGGTACTTTCAATATAAAAATTGTAGTGATTCAATGAATTTTTCAAGACATGCCTTACTGAATGAAAAATAGGAATTCACCATTAAGACCATTAATTTCCAGCTTATACACGTGTTAACCAAAGAAAATTCTTACTATGTTTTGCTAAAACATTAAACTAACGATGAAGATTTATAACAATTTAAGGATTTTAAAAAATGGAAGTTCAAGGAACATTATAGAATTTATAATTTTTTTTTCTTAAAATCTTTCAGATTCTTGCTGATTATTTCTACAAAATGTTTTAAGAAAATCATTTTTAATGAGTAACAAACTTAATTTCACGGTTTCTTTAAGGGGATGGTGAACTCTTTTAGGATCTTTTGCGAATCATTCACTTATAGTTATAAGTCACAATCACTGTATGTCCTTCGTGTTCCGTTAAATGCTAGTGTGTGCAATGAAGAGCATTATTGCTCTATGTGAAGTGGTGAATTTGAACAGCATATTACTACTAAAAGCCATTTGATTGTTAAAGTAAATGCTATTATTGCTGAAACACTCTATATAATGATAGAGGATATTATAAATAGAAGGCCACTGTTGAATGCATGCTATTTATTTTAAAGCGGCTAATATTTCTTAGCATAAAAATATTTTGTAAATAATCTTGAAATAAAATATTTATTTTAGACTCGATGATGGATTAAATTCATATGACTCATAATCCTCAAGAATGATTCAAATAATTAATGGATGCTAAGCAAATGCAAGTCTTAATGACATCCAAGCATATCTATCATTGTACGTACAAATGCTGAACTTTGAAAGAGGACAAGAGTACTTGCTATCCAAAATCTAACTCTTAGTTTTCGGACCCAAATCAAGATTTCTCAATCTATACTATATGCATTATTTCTGGTGTAAAGAATTATTTTTGTTGATAAAAGATTTAAATGTTAATGGGTAGATGTTAAAAGGCCCCATTTTAAGCATTTGGCTTTAGAATACAGTTATATATCTTTTGTGCACATGATAGAAAATATATATCATTTCATTTCTCCTTTGTAGGTGCAAAATTTTGAAAAATTTGAGAATCCGATCGTACATTATTCTAAATGATTTTGTACAGCTAAAAAGCTTTTCCAATACAGATGCACCGTTATTTATTTATAATAACTAAAAGTACTTTTTTGTATATAAACTACTATCTAATAATTACTGTAAATAACTATTATATTAACTATTATATTTATAATTACTATAAACAACATTAATTAAAACTAGCCTGAAATATTATAAATTCTAATGGCCTTAAGCAATTGTAATCCGGTGTGTTTTATTACCGCTAATGAACTCAATAATCAACATATTCGTGCCATTTCTTACATATTTTTAAAATTAAGAACTAATAAATACACTTTCTAAAATTCTAATTTAAGAAACTGAATTGAATTGCGAAAGAAAATGTAAAGTTGGAAAATAAATAATTATATCAAACAGTAAAGCAATGGCTCGTAAAACAACGAACAGCATATTTCTGAAGCGCGATGGAAGCTGAATTAGCACGGGTGTGACGCAATTAATGTGTATCATGTGAACATAAATTGATTCCATTATAGCCCTGGCTATTTCAAACGTATTAATTAACTCTTAGTTTCGGGAAAAGTCGTTTTAAGCTAAATGTTTTGCCTTTTAAAATCAAATGATTGGTTTCGTTCATCAAAACATAATTTATTCAAGTTTCGCTTAACTATTCAAGAAAGACGGGTGTGTAGCACGCAAATCACGAGAGTATCTCTTTTGCTTCATCAAATTCTCTCAGAGGTAAAAGATTGATTTTCAACATGAAAGCGCAAGCTGTTGGTTATCCTGATTCTGACAAAATCTATCTTTGCAACTTCTCTCCAGAATAGAGTGAAACTATTTAATTAAGCACGAAACTTTTCCGGGGCAATTTCATTAAATGACATTTAAATGAACATTTTCTGGGTTTACAATTCCTGCTAATCTATAGGAGAAGAATTCTGTCTTTACTTTTCTTCATTCATAAAAAATCACCACCATTACTGAGATATATAGCATTTTATAGTCTGGAATCAATCAGTTTATTCATTTATTTTTTAAAGAATGGACAGTTGTTCTGCATTTTCAGATCCACTCTGATTGAACATCTCTTATTAAATTCCATATCAATAAGTGATCTATAGAATTACATATATTAAAAATATATTTAATTACAGATTAATTGAAGAAAGAATGGAGTGAATTTATCTTTCTGTTTGAAAAACTATTTAATATGAAGTCTATTATGTCTAATATATAATAACTAAAGTTAGAAAGAGGAGAAAGTCTGCATAAATTTACTTTTGAAAAATTATGAACTAAAAATTTTGTTATCCATACTAGCGTTACATCTGAAAGATAATTTATAGTTTTATTAATATATTTGAAAATTTATTTCATATATAAATTTTATTAAAACTGCAATGTGGAATTGGAAGTGAATCTACTTTTATGTTAAGGAATTTTGTTAATTCCTTTACAAAATATATTTTTATTCTTCTTTAAAAAAAGTTTATTTTGTTAAATCAATCTCGAAATGACTTTACTTAAATATCAGGAATTTTGATTTTATATCTTAAGAATTTTGAAGAAATGAATGAAATCTCACTGGTTGAAAGTCTCATTTTTACTTAATTACCTTCATATAATTTATGATTAAATTTGTTACTATTTCCGACACTGATCTGCAAAATTAAAATCTCATCTATATTAACTACCTATCCAGCATGGCATTCCTTTTTGGAATCTCATTTTATGTTCTTCACCTTTTCAAGAAGATTATAAGACAGCCTATATATATTGAGACTTGGCGTATTGGTTAATTATAGTGGAGTTAGGTGATGCCAATGTCACCTGACAAAAGTACCTTAGTAAATAGACTAACAATCAGCACAATGGACAAGCTACTTCATGTTAAGCTTTGCAGCTTTATCTGTACCAAATAATAGGCACACAAGGAATTCCAAAATTAATTTTGCTCGTTGTATTGATGTAACTCATGTTAGCATGAATAGCATTCCTTTCACAGCTGAATAATTGAAACCTCGAATATTAATGCAAAATTGTGTGACGACTAAAATGCACACATATTGGATTTTTCATTACGAGGTTAAGTGCAAAGGAATCACAGTTAAATAATATAAAATACCATCGTTGTTTATAATAAAAAGACACCACAAACTTTTGACTAATTATTTAAACTTAATGTATATCAGTATTTTTAAATGCATTGGTAAACTAATTGTAAACCTTTTATGTACGCCATTAAATATTTTGCACCCACCACTTTATAAATTTGACTGAAAAATGACGTTTATTATCATACATTGCATATATTAATGAACTTTTCAGATTCAACACGAATTTTAAGTTTCAAATTGTTCAATTGGTTTTAAAGTTTGGCGAATCAATGTAAATAATAAAAAGTATAATAAATATTTAACATTATTTTTAACTTAAATAATACAATACATTCAATTTTCTAATTGACTGAAAATACTTTTATTAATCTATTCAAATTGTATCTCGGTAATAAAATAAAGCCATGAAATGGGGTCATTCTTTATTTTTTACATACAATCTTTATATTGACATCTCCTTTACCTCTGTACAGAAATTATGGACTTAAGACAGTCAGAAAATCGAGCGTACATTTTGGACATTTTTTAATCCATTAAACACAAAATTCGATATAAAAATACAGATTTGCTTGAAGATTGCAGATCAAATTTCATTATCTGCTATAGTTAGAACATTTACAAGCCTGTTAATGTTCAAACAGAAAAGAACGAATTGTCGATGGATTTAATTCAAAATTCCATAAATCTATACACTTTAATTTTTAAAAATATACACTCAATTTTTTATGTATTGTTTTCCTTTTGTAGTTATTGTGTTCACATGTATTCGGACTGAGATAGACATATTTTCTGTGAATGGATTTCGTTTAAAATTTGACATAAATCTTAGAATTCAGTATAAAAAATGCTTAGTAAATATTATCCATGACATTTAGAAGTATTATGTTCACAGAGAGAAAGGAACACATTCATTAAGAGAATTTGTTGAACTCACAGGTCTGACATGTGGAGATTCATCAACACATGGAAATCAACTTTTTATTTATTGTTTGAATGTAAAAACGTAATTACTCGAAAATCGAATATAGAAAAGGCAACTTTTTTCTGATTGATTGAAACTAAATTGTGATATAGAATTAGCTTTACAGTCTTAAGATCACATACCTAATTCCATTTATGTAAGTAATTGTTGATCTGTATGAAAAGTAAGATTGATAGACGGTCATCCCTTTGATAGAATTAGTTACAAAGTCGAAATGAATCTACATTTTATGCTAAATTTTTGCACCAAATTTTATATATTTAGCTTTTTTTGCAGTTGTTGAATTCACTTATACTAGAGAGTTAGGCATATACATTTTTCCTGAGTGAATTTCGCTCAATATTTGAAAGAAAGGTACAAATTTGATCTAAAGCCCATATTTCAGATTTCATCCATCTACCTCAAAGCATTTATGGGCTATCCCTTTCATCTACATATTTAGTGTGAAAAATGTTTTTTTCCCGAAGTCAAGGAGGTTGAAATCGTGGTTATTCGTCGAAAGGGGTTTGGTAAGATGGTCTTTTCCCTTCGTTTTTAACGATTGCAATTCTTTTTGTTTTGTATACTCGTATACAAGAAAATAAACATTGTTCGGATATTCTAATGCTGCTTAAAGGAAATGGAATAAAGGCTGTATTAAATATTAATACAATTTGTATATTTCTCTTTTGTACCTCCAATATAACACAAATATTCTCTAGACCTATTCTAGCACCGTCCTTAAATAAAATTTTTAAAACATTGATAGGAAAGTTAATTCAATTTCCCCAATTCTTCTGAAATCGTTCAAGTGAGTTAAGTTGCGTTATCTGGACATTTTATCGCACCCATAAATGTGCAGGAAGGCATCTCAATACTAGTGGACAAACAGAATTTGACAGCAGCGTGACAACCCATTTCATTTCCGCTCAAAATACACCATTCCGAATATGAAGATAAAAGGAATGAACGAAATCAACCATAAAATTCGAAAATGAGGGGGCTTTTAGATAAGGTTGTCAAGTGCAAGGAACTAGCGTTTTGGAAACAAGCTCAGTTATCTTGTTCCCCTTGTCATAATTTCCTCCATGTGTATTGTACTATGCAAGACAGAAGTCTTATCTGGAGGAAGTACGAACTGAAGCATGGGAAGAAACTGCAACTCAAGACAAAATTCCCTTCTTAATGATAGTCTCTATATACTATATATGCTACAAAGAAATATCCTATTAACGAAGCTTTCAAGGCTGCATTAATTCTTAGAACAGTAATATAAATTAATTTCCTTTTCGTTCAGTGTTTACAAATAAAGTACTGCCATCCTTAAAAAAAAATAGAAAGCAAAATTTGAACAAAAAATGAGTCTTCAAAACTTCCAAAGTTCAACCAATCAATTTTTTGGCATTATGTCTGTCTGTGAAAAAACTTTGTTTTATGAATTTTAGATTAAATTCGAGTATTTATATAAAATTTCGAATTAATTCCATTTAGAGGAAGTTTCTTTATCTGGATGTTCTATAAAGCCATACCAGATTCTCCAACCCACCCGTTGGTACATGGAAAAAACCATAAAAACTGAATGACTGAACCACAGCAACAACAATACTGACGGAAACTGTGTCTGAGTTCTAAGGGCCAACACCGGCCACGGTACAACAATTCCCATATGAAGCACATTTCGTCATTGATGGGAAGAGCCTCTAACCTTTTAATATTAGCGTAACTTCAAGGGTGGCGAGATCTAACCACTATGCTGGAAACATCTCATCTTCATTTCGAGGTGTTTCCTCCGGGGGGGGATCAGTTGTTCTAATAAAAATATAGATAGCTTCAAGCATAGATATCCAGATAGATAAAAAAATTTATAAAGATTTAGCATTTAAAATGAAAATGTTATCAAATTTCAGAAAATTTAATTCAAAATCAGTAAAAAGATTGAACGTCAATTGGTCTACTCTTTCTCTTGCAAATGAACGAAATTACATATAAACACAGCAATTTAAATTAATAGAATTCAGTATGTGATATTGTGACTACACTGTAGTGTTATGTTAAATATTTTTTTGCAATTCGTCGAAAAAAAAAATGTTACTAAAATGCATTCATATGATCGAAACATTAAAATGCTAAATTCAACTCAAAGAGCTATATTTTGTAACTCTAAGAGATTTTTGTCTCAGATTTTAAATTAACATTATTTTAACGCATGTTTGAGAACAAGTAATTATTCTTTTAATAGAACACTTAATTGAGATACAAAATGATATTTTTATGAAACATTTTTAATTATATATCGTCTGAAAATAGGAACATAACAGTAAAGTCTTCTTTTTAACATAGTTTGAAGAAACATGCTATAGATATCAACATTATTTATATTACTGAAATAGAAGTTATAAATATTTATACTTCTGCATTC
The DNA here is from genome assembly GCA_026289955.1 of Argiope argentata. NCBI lineage: Eukaryota > Metazoa > Arthropoda > Arachnida > Araneae > Araneidae > Argiope > Argiope argentata. The sequence continues at coordinate 189,212 of JAOUZG010047236.1, forward strand.
TGACAGCCTGCATTTAACAGTTTTTATTCATCATGAAATTAATAAACCGCAATATAAAAAATTTCTAAGCATTAGCAAAATTATTTGTTGTTCTTTAAACCAAACAAGACAACCCTACTACCCTTAAATTTCCACCCGTGAGTTCGATTTATTGTTGAAACTATACCTTTTGATATTAGTATTTATCAATGCTCACTTGAGTTGAATATTGGTTTTAGAATTCGTTAAATTAAATTTTACCTCCTTAGCAATTTTTTTTAAAAATAGACTTCATTTTTTTTTTTTTGTAATTCGAAAGGAGTCTTTGAAAATGATGTACACAAACGTAAGCAAACACGTGATAGTAAATTTGAATACGAAATTGAATACAGATTCATCGGTAAGGAAGTCTCATTTTGAAAAGAAATTAATCCTTGCTTCTCTAAATAATAATAGATTATTTTTGCATTTTTTAAATATTTGTTATCTTCAATTCTACTAAAAATTAACATATTTTTCCAACATAAATATTTATAAAAGCTAATAAGTTGCTTTGATGAAGTTATACGTCATATGCAAACAAAAGTTTTTCATGCTTTTAGATAAGTAAAATTGATTAGACGCATATTTAGAAATTATCATTCTATAAAAAAAGTCTAATGTAAGGACAAAATATACATAATATCGTAAAATAAAACATGTATACAATTACAGTCAATTTCCAATTATCCTTTTTAACTTGTATTTTTCAGCAGTAAATTTGCATTTCGAAATATGATGACTTTTAGCAAAAGAATTAGATTCACTTTCTATTTCTTCCAATTTTTTAAAAATTTCTGTATTTCGGAGTTCTTTTACTTCGTCGTTTTTCAATGTTTTGTTTGCAAAAGATATTCAGAGGCTTACGTATTCAATTCAATTTTACTTTTTCTCTTTTTTTTATTTGAATATGTAAACATTTTTCAGCATAATATTTTTCAGTTGCCGAAAAAATTGTCTTTATATATTTTTTTGCTATTTGCTTAGTTTTAATCAAATATTCTTATAAAAACCTAAATAAAGAAGGAAAAAGGAATCTTTTAGTGGAAGTCAAACTTCGAAATTTTTCACCTTGTAAGAATTTATACTTTTTTTTCTATTTTTTGAAATTGCTTCAATTTTTTTTCTTTTCTAGTTCCAATATCTGAGTCGAGCAATGAAAATGGAAATAATTTGAACCAAAAAAATACTATTTCGAACGCCTTTCCTTACCTTAATGCAAATGAAAGCTAGATCCTTACCATAATAGCACTATTGTCTGATTATAAAATATATACATAATTTGATAAATCATAAATATGCCTGTGAAATAAATTTTAACTTCCAACAGAGTTTAATTTTAGAGATATCTAGTTTTTTAAAAAAAGAAACTTTTTACTACTTCAATATCACCCTTTTACGATTAGATAAGAAGATTTCTTAAAGTCGGAGATTTTCTTATAAGTTCAGTATGCATTTATTGACTACTTCTAAATGCTACATATCTGAAGTGTTTTCTTCGTGACTAAATTGAGATTCTCAGATATTGCAATTACATTCCTATAAATGGTTTTATGAACAGGAAGAATAAATCATTCACAAACTTGTACATGGATATGGATTTCCACAGTCTAAAACCTTGCATAAGACTCCTAATTTGCTCATCAATCCAAATTCATTTTCAAAATATAAAGAATTCTATTCATCACTTTTTTCATAAAAGCTTTTTTTTCAAGCACCAGTATATTGAATATGTAAAGAGGTTTCGATGATTAAATTTATAACCTTAAAAAAGAAAGAAAATAAATTGCATTAGGTGTCGGTTTTCAAATAATTTCTTTTTCTTTACAATATCTTAAAAAGGGTATCTGTTCAAATTTTTATATATAACGGAATCGGAATTTGTACACATGATCAGTTTGATATATTATATTATACATAGAAAAAGTTAACTTCTCAGTTAGAAATTTCGAATTATCTTAGGTGAAATATATGAAATTTTAGGCGAAAAAATGCCTTATTTCTTGAAAATAGTATCTTATTCAGTTTAATTTAAAGATAATATTAGATAATATAGCTATATAATTTTCAATAAAAATAAATATTGCATTGCTGAAAAAAGTTCTCTTTATTTCATTAGCCTTATAAAACAAGAGAAGTGAGAAATAAGTAAATGTTTAAGGGCACATTACAATGGAAATGTTTAAGGACACTTTACAAAAAATAGTTATTCGTTAAATTAAAATTATTGAAGCGTGTCCATAAATTTTCTTTTTTATGTATAGTAACACTGGGTTCCTTTAATTAAATGCTATATTTAAACAGCTTCAAATCATTTCGATCTATTAATAAGAAACAATTATACGTTACACGACAGATTATAAAATTGATTGAAAGAGTTGATGACTGAATAGTGGGCATTTTATAAAAAAAGTATCAATGGCTGTTGACAAGTTCACCGGAAGCAGCGATCCCTTCAACAAGAATAGAGTACACATAAAATACAAAATAAAATAAAATCGGTTTTAATAGAAATGAGAGCGGTATTGAAACTGTCAGATACACTAGGTCAACAATTAATAATGTATATTATAGAGAAGATTGTTTAAATCTTAAAGTTTTAGCTGAACATATCTGTCTTTTTAGTTAAATTTTTTTAATGCTTTTAATATCATTAAATAACAGAGGTGGCAGGTTAAAACATTAGTTGTAGATATCTCTGTTTCTTCAGTATTTTCTGTTCTGTTTCTGTTCTTCCAGTTATGCTACACTCAGGAAAATCTGAAACAAAATAACAAAGAATATCTTACATGAAAGACGGGCTTGATTTTCAAAAATTTTAAATCAAAGATAACTCAAATTGATAAGTAATACCAGTGGCTCTAAGAGAATTACTGGAGCTGTTTAAATGATCAAAATATCCGAAGGGCTCTCTGGAATTTAGAGTACAAGGAGGGTTTTTGAAATAAAAAAAATAACGTTATGGATGAAGTAAAAACCGGGAATGAAATTGATTAAGCTTAAACAGATAAAATATAATAGAAGTTTTAGCATTCTGAAAATAAGAATGAACTTTTGGTAGAGTTCTCTGTAATGGGTAAGAGTTGCTAAAAACTATATTTGTTGCGTTAGCGTAGCCAAATTTAAAAAATAGTTTCAATTATTTTAGTTCGGGTAATTAGATAATTGCGAAAAATTGTCAAAATGAGTTTGTTGCTCAGACTTTAGTTAGTAAACGAGTTTGTAATACTTAAAAAATTAATAATAGCTGAATATTTTATAAATGAAATACAAATCTTTATTGGTATATAAAAAATTCTCTTTATATATATATCACTCTTACAGCCAAGGGATATTTTGGATCATTTTTCATCATATTAATTATTTCTAAAATTAATACTACTATTTAAACAATAAAAAAATTATGTCGAAAATAATTTTTTTTTACTTCAGAAAAGTAAAATCTTGTTGAAGTCTAGCTATCATTACACGAAACTTTTAAATATCTGAATTATATTGAACAATTACCAAGTTAATTGTGTGAAAAATTTAATTTATTTCTGAAGATTTAAGTATTATTTAGTCAAATATATGCCAACAAATTTCCACTTTATTCATAGAATATTTTTTTTCTTCAAATAATTTGTTTTTCTTCTATAAAAAAAAAGAAAATATTTTGCAAATCGATATTAACTATTCAAGGGCAGCGAAGCACGGCTGTGAAAAAAATGCTCGCCTTGCAAGCATCATCAGTCGACCAAAACGAAGTTTTATCTATGAAAAGTGCCAGATATCCATACCGGCTCTTTCTTTTATTTAGATAAACGAATCATCTTTTCTCTGCCCAAAGCAGTGAAGAAACCGGAAAAGAAATTTTTTGTGGCTCGATAAATATAGCCTTTTAACTGAATGACTTAATAATAATATTTGCACCGACTATGCACACATGAAATCTTTTTGTTTGCTTTTTAAACAATGTTAAAAAAGCTATGAGTTTTTGGGGTTTTTTTATGATATTGCTGTTACAAATAAAAACATTTTAAAGATTAAACAATTTTACTTTATTTCACAATAAATATTAAAGGACATTTAAAACGGATTTTAAAAACACACGTTTATTAATGTCAAATTGTATCTTTTAATTTATAATTCTTCATAAAATATTTTAGAAACTGATAAAAATTTTTAAATTTATTATTATGTTGTGGTATCTAAATCTTACGGCCATGCAATGCCAAAGTTTAAATTGATTAACGAATTATTAGCTGGTAAGTTCTGAAAATATCAAAATAGTATCAAATAGTATACACTTGTATGTTAAGCTCTCAAAATTTATTTTAATATTTAATGATGTTTTAAAATTATTTAGACGTTCATCTAATAAACACACACACACACATCAATGATGATGTAAGTTATGTTAAAAAAGAGAATTTAATATATGCTTCATTCGGCAGTGTTTCATATATTCATTGATAATTTTAGTTTCTTAGAGGTGATGGGAGAGAGTTTAAACCGTAAATATTTGCTATTATTTTTTCGTTCGCATTTTTTAAAAAAATATTACTAGTATTAAATAACTGAAATTTCTTTTTACTTAAGGCTAGTTAAAAATATTTATCATAATTATTGTAACTAACAATCATGGCAATCTCCTGAAAACAGAAATGAACTCTTTTTACCATTTAGTTATTAATGCGTATTATAGATTTTGTTCAACTGGTCCGTTAGGTTCTAAATTTCCAGTAAAATCTCAGACTTCACATCTGGGATTGAAAATGCTGCAAGCTCAGATGCACGTTTAGCACGAAAGGTAATTTTCAGGGAATCTATAACTCTTTCCATTCGTCACGATTCGATGTTATCGGCCACTAAATATCCCTTTCCAGATGAGATGACATAGAAATGAGATGTACTTGATACCTCAACTGGGAAATGAAACCTCAGGCATTGTTGAGGCAGTCTCTAAATGCTGATGGCACATTTAGCTAGCCGATATCGTTTGGGTGCAACGGACAGAAAGTGAACGAATATCTAAAATAAATAACTCTCGCTAAGATACAGAAGTTCATAAAATCGAACAACTCTGTTTATTGTTTGTATTTCATTATGTCAGTTTAAAGAATGCGGTAAAGATAAATTAGGCATGGATCTTTTTTAAAAAATTTGATGGAACACTGCGACTGCTTACATCTTAATTTTTTCAGGTATATATGATATTATAAATTTATATACCATATATTTTAAAATATATACCACTAAGCTAAGGAGGTGGAAATAATGTTAATATCAATAATATACCATCCTGTTGAGACAGTTTAAAACTTGCATACATCATTATAGAATATTATCATTTTTTAAAAAAATTATTGCTCTTTTTGATGGGTAAGAGTATAAATGAGATTTGCTAGATTTGTTTAGTCTCTCTTTAAAACTTCAATTTTTTATTAAAATGTAATTGTTTTTTTTTTTTTGTTTTTTTTTTAATTTTTAAAAGAATTTACTTGAATAATTCTTTAAAAAATTTTAAAAAATTGAGTCAAGAATCCAGTTTAAATCAAGAATTTATTTTTATTGAATCACTAAAATATAGTGAACTCTGATAATATTTGCAAACATTTTTTCTTGGAAGTCCTTAATGATGAGCGAATGGGAATGTTTGCAGAAGAGAATGGAGGATTCACTTAAGCAAATAAAACATATCAGAATGGGATATCCATAAAGAACGTTAAATATTTCTCAATTACATATGTCAAAATATTTTTATGATGAAACGCTTCGATGAGAAATTCTGCAAGGTAAACGTTTTACCAATATCAAATATGTTAATATTAAAGAAATCTTTAAAGATTTAGTATTATACGATTGATCTGAATTATAACAGGGCATGTCCTCGAACTTTTAAATAAAGCTAAATAAACTTTTCCGTTCCAAAATTCTTATAAAAGTTACAAATCTTTGAGGAATTTAGTATGGCAGAACTAAAGAAGAAAAATAGAATGAAAAATTATTGTATGAGTAATATCATTTAGTAATATCAAATGCTGCTAAGTAAATTGCAAATAAATAAATAAATAATAAACTTACGGCTTTTGTATTTTCTTCCCAGTTTAACAAGATCATAAACATCATACTTATCAATCAAAAGTAAACCTTTATTATTCGTATTTTCACTATTGCCGGAGCTAGCGTCTTCTCCATGATCTGGGCGACCCGACTTCGATTTCCAGTTCAGCCATCGTTGTTCCCCTTCTATGTCATGTCTAAGAAATGTGTGAATGTGCCCCTCTGTAAAAAGGGGTGGTGCCAGCGATGTTATGACTCTAGTCGCTAAGTTATACTCTTGGCCACAGTTGGCATTATTGAAAAAACAAGTGATGCTCACTTTGTTTAAATCACTGATAAATCTGTCAATGGGTTTATAAAGTGCCATAAGTAACAACAATCATTGCTTAAATGATTGGTCACATGGCGAATGGTCACGGTATTCAGATTATAATCATCAGTCAACGTCACAGTAAAAGAGTACTTTCTCAAAAGTGCCTAGGACGAATTCACTGCATGTAATATATATCAGAATAGATTTTATTATGTCTAGGCATCTTTTATCATCTATTAATGCACTGAGTCTATTTTCATATTTCTAAGAATGAATATTTTGTATTTTATGTCTTTCTTTCATATGCTTGAAAACGTGTCTACATATGTAAGAGAGAGATAAATGCTACTTTGAATTTCAGAATGTTCAATTTATTGAAATCCATTTGTTGTGCTTGCAGCTCAGTATTATTGGTTTTGTAAGCATAAAATGAAAAGGAAAATACATATATTCTTATTTTTGGTTTCTATAACTCGTATCCAAGAATTTTGGACGATTTTACTCCGCAGTTACTAAAAAGAGCGCTTTTCTATTTTTATTTGTTAGGTGCATTTGCCTTTAAGTTGCTTGTTGATTTTCACTTACTTTTTTGAAATTTTTAAATTCAACATATTTTTATTCGTCTATTGCGTAATACTTTCTTCTATTGTTCGATAAAAATGAGCATTTAATTGAAAAGATTATAAATCAAAGAAAAATAAAAAAAATAATGACATTTAAGATGACTTAAAAAACGCCTTTTTTTTAAATGATTTGATTAGAGACTATGATAGAAAGGTGCAAATGCTTTTAATCTTCATTGCAGCCCTTTCAAAGAAGTGCAGAAACTTTTGAAACGTCACAGTTAATTAATCTAAACGCATGAAAACATATATTCTAAATTTCATTTGAATCTCTGAAAAGGTGTGGATTTGTGAATAATTTAAACAAACCAAAGGTCATTCAGTTTTATACGTAGATAGATCATTTCATATAGGTTTTAAAATATCTCAATCTTTTAAAATGTAATCTAAGATATTAAAATTTATTTCTATTTGTTTCTCAAAATCTGTGTATCGTTTGAAGTAAGGGAAATTATCATCGACTTCGTTTTATTAAATGTCGTTACTATAAAAGTTATGAATAAATCGATTTATATTTGTAAATTAACTTTCATTGCATTCTATATATATCTTTTTATATAAATATCGACTACTGATGTTGTAACGTTCTTTTTATGTTCTCCCATATTCTATTTAAGCGTCTAAGTTTTTCAGGAATGCGAATGTTCTATCAATTTATATGAAATGTTCTACTATTGTTGGTTAATCTCGTCATTTGTGTGTGTATGTGTGTGTGTGTGTGCGTGCAAGGCGAGCGAGCGAGCGAGCGCGCATCAAAAATGGATAAATTTGTTGAAAAAATATTTCTACTACACTAAATAAATGCTTTTTTAAATATAAAATGAATGAATAAAAAATAGAATACTAAAGCAATAAGCCTGACAGAAGAAATGTTTTTATCAAAGCAGCAATGATCGTATGACGTTTGCTTAAAAAGATAATTTTTCTAAATAAAAAAGGAATAATTTAATAATATTTTTTTATTGTAATTGAGAAAGAAATTAGTATCTGAGAGTTAGAGATAAATTATTTACTTTTCTTTCGTTCTTTCATTTCTTTTGTAAAATAAAAGTAAACGAATTATTCATAACCAAATAATGGAACCTGATAAGGTAAACGTAATATTTGGTATTACACAGTAAATAACTTTACGCTCTGTCTCTGTTAAAAGACTAACTTTCTTTGCAGCATTTTTTTATCTAGTATTTTTTTAAATACGAAGAAAATTTCTTATGAATAGTAGATTATAAATTTCTTATGAAATAGTAGATTCTTTGACTCTAGACTTTTTGTTTAGTAAATCTTAAACATATTTTTATGAAGAAATCTTTGTTCTGTAATAAGTTAGTTAATGCTTTTGAAAAAAAAACATTTTTGTTGTAATCAGTGCACAGCAGCTTAAAAGTATCGTGACCGATTAACCGAAAGATTGAAAATACGGAATGCTAAAATTGAGCATTAGGTTGCAAAGAATAAACATTTTTCTCTCTTTTTCAGATATTATTATTTTTATATCATTTGGTACCCTTTAAATATATTATTCCAATTTATATAAGCCTTGAGTTACAAATAAATTTTATAATCACAGAGAACCCTAATTACTTACAGTCAAGTCAGGAAATGAGACATGCTTAAATCGAAATTACTCGTCTCAAAATAATACATTTTCTTTGACACGTTTGAGGATTTCGTTACATTGTAAAATTCAGCGATGACTGATTTATTCAGAAGTACTGCCTAGCTCTACTAAATTATAATATCTTAAATTACAGGGATAAGTTAATTCATTGTGATAAACATATTCTAATTTTGTAGAAATATGTCAAGTTGACTCCCAAAAGATATGACGATGAGGATAATAATAATCGCTATAAATTATCAGAGGAACGTCATTTTATAAACATAGCATATATATAAAACATAATTAAAGGATATACACTAAAATAATGTTTTTAAATTTTAGTTCCTCAAGGAAAATAAATTTGTATTTACAAATTTAATTGAATAAGAAGCAATTATTGAATAGTGGTAGTAGCTGAATGCTGTATGGAACACATCAGTTACTTTGGTTATCACATTTATAATATTAAATTGGAGGTAAAAGCAGAATGTATTTTTTTCCTCAATTTATAAAAATAGCATAATAACAGTATTTAATATTATTATATTTGAAATAAGTTTATATTATTATTCAGCATAATAATAATAATATTAACAGCATTTAGTATATAAAATTTAAATATATTTACTCCAAACGTTTATAAAGAATCTAAAATTATATTTCATACAGTCTAATTACTTCGTACTTGGTAATTGACATTACTTTCATAAGAGATTCTGATAATAACGACAACAAAAAGTTTGACGCATCATAAATTTTTTAATCTATGAATCAAAAATTTTAAAAAATGAACTCAAGAATTCTTTAAAAAAATAATGAATTATATCCTGTGTAAAATCATATATCGGCATTCGGATGACTATATATAAAGTGATATGATATATTCAAATTCACAGAGTTTCTCAAAAAGAAATTAGTGGAGTCTAATTAACTTGCATCAAGCGAATATTAATGTATTCTTTTCTATTCTTAACACTATTAGTAATCCAACTCACAATTATGCCGAAATTAAAAAAATATCCAAACAGGAATTCAAAAGCACTGTAACAAATTCAAAATATCTTACTACATGTTGTTTTTCACTTAAAACATTTTTTTCATTTTATTTGTTTACTTACCGTTTATCTTTCAAAATATATGTTGAATTTTATACAAAATTTACAAGCGTCATACTTACAATATCAAAACATATTTATAAGCTAATGTACACGCATTCGTCTGAAATAATGCGTCATAATTTAACTTTTCTTTCTTATAAAAAATATTTTACTTGTCTTAAATGTGGTATATTTAATAAAGTGTTTTACCTACGTCAGAACGGAACCACGAAGCCTATCTGCAATCTATGAGTGTTCAAATTGTTTAACTCAGGGAAGTGACTAAAATCTGAATGAAAGCAAAAATAAGATGTTTGAAACCTTAAAACTGATTTAAAATAGAAATAAAATGTTTTAAGCTCTTAAAACTAATTTGATACAAAAATAAAATGTTTTAAGCGCTTAAAACTGATTTAAAACAAAAACAAAATGTTTTAGGTACTTAAAAATAATTTAAAACAAAAATAAAATGTTTAAGCCAATCGGATACTTTATTTCTATCGTATATTGCATCAATTTCCTAATATAAATTTCATTATATCTTCACTTCACAGGAAACTTTGCAAGATATTAACTTTTCTTATATCTCAACAAAAAGACAAGGTATGAAAACCATTGACTTTCCGTTTACATTATATTACAGCACTTCCTAAGCTTTATAAGAGAAATAAATATATTCAGGGATCACGCTTTTTCTCATATTCTTGCGGGAAAAGGGCGGTAAGAATTTCCCCTGTCATATCAGTTGATGTATGAGGTTATATGAACAGTTCCTGCCATATTATAATGCAAATTCACTTCTCTGCAAGCCTTCTACGTTTTACGGGACAAGTAAGGATCAATTACTGTGTCTTCTTCAGTTTTTTAGAGTCTGGAGAGCCTTATAAAGTAAATTTGTATTCGCATTAAACTCCACAGCATATTAAATTATTTTGTGTTAAAAAGGAAGGTGAATTTTTTTAAGGTTTAGATGAAGTAAAAAGTTTTTTTCATTCATTATTAAACTCTAAAACTTTTTTGGATCCACTTTTTAATTTTAAACTGCCTCAGAAACTAAGTTTTATTTAAAGTAAACTTGAAATATGCTTTTTCGGTTCTAGATATTTCCATTCAAAATATATTAAAAACACAGAGAACTTATAAAAAATAAAATGCAGTATTTTTTTCAAACTCTTGCTCTTGGTCGAAAAAATATGACTCTAACTATGAAATGGAATTGTTTCAAGGTTCACTAGTGTTAAAAAAACAACCTTCTTTTATATCTATTTGCTTAATAATTGTAAACAAATTATTATGAGTTTTTATTATTCTGTAAGTGCTATTAATAAAGTAAAATCCTTTAGCCATCATAAAAGTATAGTTTTAGGGAAATCTTGAAGCCATTTAGAATTTTATAGATTCTATTAACACTAACTCATTATTGTTTTATAAACTTATATTTGTCCCTTAACAAAAATATGTTTAGATATTAATGAGGCAAAACATATTTATAAGAGAATATTGCAAGTTTATTGAGTAGAATAAAACAGACTTTATGTCTTCTTTATAGTGTCCGAGAATTTCATATTCCATTGCATCTATAAAGTTATCAGTTTGTTTGGTTTGATTAACGAGAAATACAAACTACACCTGCAAACTTATTAAATATTAATGAAGTTACTAAATACCTTAAAATACTTCTAACCTTAATCGTTTTAAAACTTCAATGAAACCTAATAAGTGATCTAGGTCCAAAAAAATGAAAATATTTTCAACACTACAATAAATTTGAAATATTTTAAACAGAATAATGCCATGAAGTTTACTGACTAATCTACATGTTTTTGTCAATTTTTTTTTGTAAAATGCATTTATAGAACGAAATCAATGAATTCAATGGATCTAGTAAACAAAAAAAAATAATTACTTCCGAGTTCTTTATTTATAAAAAGTTATACCATATAGAAGCGAAAAAGAGAAACAGAATTATTTCAAAAATTTCATTATTCTGAGTTCCCCAATCAAAATGATCTTAATTCTTATTCATTTTTCATATAATTCTTTAGAAGCTTGACATTCAAATTAAATAAGGTTTAAGAAATGAAGATTTAATAAAATTAATAAAATTTTCTTACCACAATTGAAATTCAGATATCCGTGAAGTTTAAAAAAATCTGATTTATATGCAGAATCAGTTCAGCTTATTGTTCTTCATTTCGGGTCCGTTTAATTCATAGTTATAAACTTTTAACTGTCAGCTGATTTTGACAGCTATCAATAATATAATTATGCCAGAATAAATGCATGCAGAGCCTGTCAGAATTATTAGAATTTTCTTAAACATTCACGAGCTTTCAAATAATTCTTTTCATTAAGTTTATAGCATATACTACCATAAAAGCAATTTATTTTATTTTGTTTAGCAATTTCTTTATATACTGAAACAATGTATTTTTATGTTAAAGTCTAGGATATGTTATATTTTAGACTTTTTAGACAAATTTTTCCATATATTTTACAGTATTGATTAGGTTGGTAGATATTTGTGATTATTTAAAACATAATTTTTACTTCTGACAATCTAGTAATAAAGTCTCAAATTTAGAACATCAGCGTTTCAGATTTGAAGTTTAAATGGAGACGGTACATGGACATGTACACCTGCAGGCAAATATTTATTAAAAGTCAAGTCCTCCCACGCAAATGCAGTAAGAATGTTTGGAAAAAGGAGTATTTGCTTGTTTTCAGAACTCGCACTTGTGTCGATTCATAAAAGGAATGAACTAAACTGATGAAAGAAAATTAAATAACGTTAAATAATTTAATATTATTTAAAAATAAGCGATTGCTTTTAAAGTATTGAAATAGTGAATTTTTTCCTTTTTCTACGCTTAAATTCAATTTTGATTTCTTTTTTTTATTAATTTAATCCATTGATTTATTCTTTTACCTTCAATAATCCTTTTTCTAATCCTGCATTGAAGTTTTAAGGGTTCTAGGAGCTACAGTGTTGTGAAGTACAGATTTTAATTTAATCGAAAGTAATACTGAAAATTACCATCAATTTGGTAGGTGAAACCAAGCTTTCTAGAATGGCTCCTCAAGTACAATTAGTTATGGCTGAATAACTTAATGAGATCGGCAAGGCACGGAGTTAAAATGGCTAAAAAAATTCATGGCGTAAAAAGAATTTATGCATAAGTTTATTAAAAAAGAAAGTATTCCGTAAATTGGATGCTATTTTTAATTGCTCATCATCTTCAGATCTGATATTAGATGAGCTCTTTGCAAACCTGTAATCACATTATCGAATCCTTATGAGCTGATTAATTAAAAGAGATCGTCCACGGTGGGCAGTTCTCAGTGACATGCAGCTATGAACACAAGACAACCATAATTACAGCGTGTTCGCGTTTGTATTGACACAAATAGACATGATTTTTAATTTCTTTGCAAGCTATGTTATCAGCTCTTATAGGATAAATGGCCACGTCATTTATTTGAATACATAATTAATTAATATGCAATATAATTCATACATGCAAATTACATAATAATGGGATTTTTTTATATATGAAATGATTTGAAAAATGTAAAAAAAAATATACTTCTTAGGCGCATCAATTTGTCCTTTTATTGTTACAATAATTAGATGAAAAGAAATTTTTCACTTGTATTTGGTTAAGAATTTTTTCTCACCTACGGAATTTTATAATTAATATTTCATTAGGAAATGCATCCATCCCAATAAGAAGATTTTATTTTAGTATTCATTGAAGCAATACTACAGACTTATTTCTGTAAAATTCTTCAAATTTTCGTTACCATTTGCTAATTTTTTATTATATTTGTCGTCAGTTTTATCTTAGATAAAATTATTTGAAATGGTTAAGTTTTTCGAATTCATAAGCGATGACTAGTTACATAATCTTTACTTTTACTCATTTTTACCTATTCGTTCAGTTAAGTTAAAAACTTGGCTAAATCCCTTTGATGAGTTAGTTTATCCCAGAAATTAAAAAGGAATTTCTTTTTTATTCAAATATTTTATTTATGTATGTATTCGTGTTCCTAAGATTTTGTCTCTTTTTTTTCAATACTTAGTTGTTTAGTTTAAACTATAAAACTAAATGACCGATCACCCGCAACAGCAACACTGGCGGGAACTGTGGTTGAGTCCTGTGGGCCATCAACGACCACGATACAACCCTTCCCGTAGAAATTACGTCCCGTCATCGATGGGAGGAGCCTACACACACCTATTAGTTTACCCTCCAGAATTGGCGAGATCTAACCACCACGCTGGAAGCATCTCATCCTCTTATCGGGGAGGTTATCATAATGGGTAATAGAAACTATTCACATCCTTAAATACAATATTAGGCATGATTTCTTCCATACTGAATGTTGTTTGGTCCAGACAAATGTATGAGGCAATGAATTTTTTTCTTTACTTCTTTCCTTTTCCAGACTACATGTTTTGTTAATGTTTTGCCTTAATTTCTTACCTTTTCATATTGACATTGTTATATGTGTATATACCTTTTCTTTTCGGGATGATAATGTGATTGGAAATACTTAATAAATGATACGAAATTTTTAATAAATAATTGGACATAATAAATAATACTTAACTTTCTTCAATACTAATAATTTTTCAACGTGACATTGCTCAGAAATATTTCATCTTATACTAGACGTTGTTATCAGGAAATTTATTTATATTTGATTATTTTTATATTATAATTTTCGATTCTAGTAGAATTCTAGGATTGAAATATATTTTATGTTAATTAATCCCTTTAACTATACAATATCCAATAATTAAATATATGCATATTTTATATTTTAATTCAGTTTAAAATCATACTAACAATGTCACAATAATACATAAAAAGAAAATTAAATATATTTTCGAAGACAAGCAGTAAAATTAATATTTTTTATGTTATATAAAAATCATTTCCTTTAAATGAAATCCAATCCCTAATCAATCTATCAGTATGATGGAATATGAACTGATTATTTTTGCGTAATCTCATAAATAGTTTATGGCAGCTAATTTTGTATTAATTTTTATTAGCATTAATTTTAATGTTAATTATTTGATAGAAATTACGAGCTTCTAACTTGGTAAATGAATTGGGTAACCAACTCCGCTTAACACAACAAGTTATGCTTAAAAATAATCATAATTAAATCTTACATTATTTAACACTTAATATTTGTAATCTTGTAAAACGCATTTAATATAATTTAATAAACCAACGAAGTGATTTTAATATTAAATTTGTTTTTCTTACCACCACATTTAATACAGTAACATAAATTGATTATATTTAACCTTCACTTCTCAGAAAATTGATCCTTTTACGAATACTTAGCGAGAACTAGCGTGCTTACTGAAGCCTGCATTTAGAGAAATATTTTTATCTGTCTTTTTTCTGTCTCTGGGGTTGATGCAATGAGCCAAACTGATATTTGAAAAAAATAACAATGCGGGAGGCGTATCGTGTTCCCATAAATGAAAGCGAGTCAAATAGGAGTAAAGATTCCGTATGAGTTTTTTCGTTTTCACATCTTCTTCATGTAATAAGGAGCGTATGGCCTAAAGCGATAGATTAGCTTAGCATGTGTGTCGTTTTGAAAATATCTGTGATAATCATGAGGTAGAAGAAATTGAAAGCACCAGTTTACTATAATAAGCGACATTTGTAGTATCAATTCAAGTTTCCTATACAACTAAGCAAATAATCGAAGCATCTGTGGTATTGGCTAATTGAAACCCATAAAATGCACTGTTTTAAAGAGAATGACATTAAATTTTAATTGAGTAAAAAATGCTGTTAAAAAGACAATTTTGATAGTTTTTCAATAAAAACGATTTCACATCGTTTTTTGCTATATTGTGCCATATTTTAATTGAGCGCGTTAGCTGTGTGTATAAATTAGTCAAATTTAAGATGGCACATTTTCATAAGTCACTACTGCTAGCAGAATTGGAAAGCTTACTTGAAATAAAAATCTGAAGAGTTTAGATCGAGTATTATTGATGTGAATAAACCTAGTATATTAAATTAACTCCCATATTTTGAAAATGAGGTTATTTCGGTTTAAAAATAAGTCACTTTAAAATCTTGAAGTATTTTTTTTCCTTTTTCATTAAAAAAAAGTAATTGTATATATTATTTCATGCATAAAATTTTATAACTAAAGAATTTTGTTGTATTTCTTATACTTCTCCACGGCGTTAATTTTGTTTGTAGTGAAAAACATAATGGATGCAGTTCACTCATTTCTAGTGGAATTATTTTGAAATACTTTCTCAATACCATTACATGAATTTTTTTATATTTGGATGATATATCTACTATTTTCTAGCTTTTTATATTGAATAAATTTTATTTGTCTTATAACGTATATCAGAGATAATTTTATTTATTATTAATAGTAAAAATTAAAATTCCTCTTTTGTTAAATATATTAATTTCCATTAACTGCGAAGAAAAACCCAGAATTATAAAACGGGATTTCTTTTATATCGCTTTTGATTAGAATTGCCATAAATCTAGATTATCCATAATAGTATTTTTATACATAATTTTCCCAGTTTCGGCTCTATTGGATATGATTTATAAAACACCTTAAAGTGTGATTTTTTTTTCTACAGGAAATTCTGTCTCTATGGAAATGAATGCTCCGTTAAATGCATTCTTAATTCCGTCGGAAGGGATGTTAAGTACTGCTAAGCCTCAGAACAAAGAGAAACAAGCAGAAATGAATAGTTCTACCATCAGAGCCCCCATTTAGCACCGGAAATTAACTAATTCTGAGCAATTTGTTTTTCTCAAGTGAGGTATTAAGCAGAATTCAGGATGGAAGAGGGACCAACATTTGCTCATCTTTCAGAAATCCCTCGCTACTAAGCATTTTTTTTATTATATGTTGGCAACTGTATGAAAAATGCTAATCAAATTGATGGTTCATTTCAGTACACCATTTTTGTGATAGTTTTTTTACATGAAATTACTATTCTTTTTTCTAGCCTTTATTATAAAAATGTTATAATGAAATAAAGAATGATCACAAAAATTGGTGTTATCTCGTATCGTAACCAAGTCTTACCTTTCTTAAGTTCTTTTTTTTTCATCCCCGATTCAGCTTACTTTATAGCAAATTTTAGATCCCAGCCATAAACTTTATATGGCCAATCAGTCGAAAGTGGATGTGTTAACGTCGGCTTACATAAGAAAGTTTATACAACTCATTTATTCTTTGATTGGAAAAGCTATTCTAGAAAGACTGCTTAGCAATATATAAGCTTCTACATTTTGATTAGAAATAAGAATAAAGGCGAAAACGGCTATCTATTTTTAAAATTAAAACAATTTATCTTTAGTTTGTGATATCTTTCCTTGGAAATTCCTGCATCTTATTCTTTTATTTAATCTATGGATAAAGAAAATCAAAGTGACTACTATGATTAAGCTTCTCCTTTTTCGTTTTAAAAGATGTTTTTGTCTGATTCAGTGTATTGTAAATATTATTATTTGACTAATTTTGAATTTTATATACTCGACTTTTAATTTTACAGTTACTAATAATCATTTAATAAATACATAATTTCATTTAAATGTATTGCAAATCTAATTGGATTTTTAGTTTTAATCATGACTTTGCTTCCATCTTCCTGACAAAGTCATCATTAATTGTGTATAGACAATTGAGACATTGTGTATAGACATGTTATATTTATTTTAAACATATAAATTATTATTTAGTTAATAACTAATAAGAAATCTAATAAATAATGAGAAAAATCTTAACAAATTGAATATGATAATTTAATAAACTTTAAATAATGTGCAAACAACAAGATTCAGAACTAAATATTATTCTCTGCAACGTAAATTATATTGGTATAAAATTTCAATATAATATATAATATATAATATATATATATATATATATATTTATTTTTATTTGTTTTTTATTATTGAAAGAAGTTATTGTATTATAACAATATGTTATTTTTTCCTTGCCTTTCTCGATAATGTTTGTAGAAGATGCACAATGACTTTAAAAAATGATTTTTTTACAAAAATTGTTTGTATATTGGCTTGAAATAAATATTATGTTTGAATAACTTGAAATTTGACATATTACAATATTTTTTTTTGCTGGAGAAGGTTTTTGATCATATAAAATTGAAATCATTGTTATATTTCTTTTTTAAATGATTTTTTGTGTTATATTGCGCACTGATCAGATAATTAAATTAAAAACTGATTCGGACGTCTTTACAAGATATTAATTTTTTCCTATACTTCCAATTTATTTCCTAAGTATAGCACATATCATAAATTGAGCAATAATATGGATTAAAAAATTAAAAATCTAATATTTCCTACATTGGGGAATGTGAAGCAGAAAAAAATTAAAAATATTTTTAATTTATAAAATAAGATTTCTTGTGCGAATGAATTTCTTTTATCATAGCAAAGTATCGAATGCAAAAAATTACATTTCAATCTGAGAAATTAACTTCATTGTGAATGCTTTTTTCATTAGAAAACATCATAAGGAAATCGTAATTTATTTCGACACATTTAAAAATAATGAAATGTGACGATAATTTAAACTTCTGATTTATACTTTTAATTATACAAATAATGTAAATGATTCAGTATTTAATTTTCAAAATGTTAAACTTTATTTAGATTACAATGTATCTAAATAATCAGTTTCTGAATTAGTAAAATGCGTATCTCTGATGATGTTTTTTTTCTATCGTAGTCAGACATCTTTGTCGTTGTATTTGCTTATATTTTGTTACATTCTCTGCAATGCATTTTACGTTTTTACATGTTATTATAATATTTAATTTTCCTTTTTGTAGAGCTTTTAAGCAATTATTTCTCAGTAAGGGCATTTATCTTATTACGAATCCAATTGAAATATATTACATTATATTTATACAAAATTTAATATTAACTAGAATTTTTAGTATTCCTTCAAAATTTAAGAAAAATAAATTAAAATTAATATAAAAATGTCTGCAAGAGGAATAGTGTAATCAAAATATACCATAATTAAATTTCCGAAAAGTTTCTACGATCACAGGAATTCGATTTTTCAATCGAAGTAAATAACCCAAAAATTGTAATTATGTTGCCGTTAATTCATTATAATACTTTATATTCTATATATAAAGTTAGAAAATATACAAGAATGAAAAAATATAAAAAATGAGATTTTATTTCAAAGTTTCGAACTTACGTGCGCTATTAATTCGTAGAGATGGTGGGGAAACTAAAATTCGTATTTATCTTCTACATGGGGTGAAACATCTTTCAAAATTCGCCAATATTTGTGTTGAATAATGATGAAAAAAGGATGTAACAATGATGCAATTATTAGCAGCAGAAAAATAAAACGCAACATAAATACCAAAATTTATCCCTAGCAAGAATTTAACAAAAGGTTCAGTTACAAACAAAATCGCGAGGCACCCTAAATTAACCTATTTAAGAGGAATATATGTACCAAGACTGTGGGACACGGTTTAATGACACCAGAACCAAATCTTTAAGAGACGTCTTCACAGCTTAATGAAATTAGTTGCGTTAGAAGCAGTTTAACCTTGTTCCAAGTGTACACCAGTGATGGCTGTTTCTCTGGCTATAGTCCTCCGTGATTTAGTGAAAGAAAAAGTAAAGGACGTTATTTAATGCTTCGAGTATAATTAAAGTTCAGGAGCTGAGCGATTAATTAGTCGCTGTGATTTAACTATTGAGAAAGGAATTATTTTATGCTTTGAATAACAAGAAAATGAAAATAAAAGTTTTATATTTGTACCCACATTATTGATTAACTGGTTAAATGACGAAATATTCACGAAAAATCCTACGATGATTTTGAACGGTCGGTTTAACAATTAGTTTGATAAATAAAGCTGTTGTTTCTTGATAAATAATAATATTTAAAGCCTATTACTAGGCAATAAACTTTAGAAGAAGTTGGATTTAAGTTGATAATGGCTTAATTTAATTTGGTAATGTATGTGTATTTAATTTGGTTAATAATTAAAAATACTCACCAATTGTCCATATTCTTCACCTTTATTACAGAAAGGATTTTAAAAGTGTCGAATAAACAACTACAAATACTAAGTATGCATTCCTTAATTGAAATATGAACAGAAAGATAAACAATATCATGAAATAAAAATGACGAATAAAGCAAACAATATACAAGTTCGTATTTTATTATGTACTCAATATTTAGTTAACGCATAAATAAGCAATAAATAACTGAATGATTCGTAATAAATAAGAGAGCGCAAATTTAAATCGAATGCGAAACATCTAAAGAAGAAATTTCTATGTAAAGATAAATTTGTACTTCGATTTTATGTTATTTCATTTTCCTTTGAAGAGTGTTTTAGTTTCTAGATTTCAAAATCTATCTATTCTCAGGTTTTAAACACTTTACTGGAACTTTGAGAGAGTAGATTAATTTTTAAATATTATCTGTACAGTTACAGGATATTCCAGCCTTTGAACTTTGATCTAAATCGGCAAACATAAAGATGTTTAGTGATGAAACGTAAACATCATGATTTCAAACCCATGAAATCTAATATTTGCTCTCTCTGTTTATTCAGATTTGATGAAGGTGTGGTCTTTTGAAATATTCTTTTAACTTGAATGTTTCTGAAATTTACAAGGACAGAAGTGTATATAATTTTTTTTCTGCTGATTTGGGATGTCTAGAATTTTCTAGAAAGATACAATTATTTTTAATGGCTCATGTTTTATCTGGATTTTTAATATTTTCTACTTATAAAACTAGGCGTTATATTCAAATTTGATAAAAACTCAACAAACCCAGTTAGAAATGTGTTTGATCATCCAGTTCGAAAGCTCTTCAGTGAGTTGTAAATACTGAAAAGCAAATCAATTCAGTAAAACAAAATTAATAAGGATTTCTTATCATTGGAAAACCATGTTTTTCTGTGAAATGACTTTGTGTTGTAGTATAAAATGCTTTACAAAATAATTCATAAATCTTCTCTTTTAACAAATAAAAGTATATGTTTTTTATTCCCTAATCGTTTTTTATTATTAGGCTTATACAATTTTGATTTATAAATAAAATTATATTTAAGTAGTAAATGAAGATAAAAACCTTAAATTTAATAATGTTTAAACTGAATCCTTGTATTTGAAACAAACTTAAAATTTTGAAAGAAATAATTTAGCCTGAAATGCAATTTTTTTCATAATTAATCAATTATTAAAATTCTTTTGAAATGATGAACATTATAGAATTTTAACTATGCCTTAGTAATTTACACCCTCTTTCAAAAAAGGGTAAATATGGCTAGAATTATATGGGAGTTACTAATTTATTGATTAAAAATCTGCGTTAAGCAATTGCGGCTGTTTAAATTCTTCATTACTGTACCTAAGTGTGTGATAATATATAAGGCTTGTGTCAAGGGTCTTTTGGATCAAGCATCGTTCGACTCAAGAGTCTTTGATGGGGTTGATTATGTATCTAAAGGGCCCTCTTGATTAGAGTAGGTACAGTAGCAGCTTAATTATCTCAGAGAACATATTTAATGTAATTTAAGAATAGGAAGTCCATCGAAGAGAATATGTTCCCTCAACTTATCTTCGATAAGGTTGCGAAATTGCAATGTATTATTAATCTAAACATGGTCCTTTTTTTTTAAAAAAAAGGAGTATTTTTTATTTTTATATAAAAAATTATTTAAAAATGCAAAAATATTTTTTGGAAATTTCAATAAACTCTCTCAATAAATCGCAAAAAAATAAAAATGGTACTAATGAGAAAATCTTCAGAATTTAAATGCATTATATTTGCATTATATATGGATATTATATTTGCATAAATACATTATATTTGCATTATATTGCATTCATTATATTTTTGAAAAGTAATTTCATATCAACCATTCTTGTTCCGAATGTGTTGCAAATATACGATTGTACTTATTAATCATTTCAATACGGAAGGGAAATTGATTTCCGATACAAAACAGCGCAGCTTTATTTATATAACATTCTATTTCTTTCTATTTATTTTAAATTTAAACTTATAATTCAATGTTTTAATATATTCAATGTTTCAACTTATATATTCAATGTTTTAATTCTAACTTTGTCACAAAAAACACTTCACACCCTTATTGCAATAGCTTGCATTCTAATTGTGGAGTGACGTAATTGACTCTATAAAAGTGGCCCAAAAATATTAGTACGCTTAATTGCTTCTCCTTAGGGAAAATATCCCTAAAAGCGAAAACATCCCAAACCGATTACCAGCAACACTTTGCTCCGTAATAATCTCACAATAAAACTGTTGCAAACAGCCCGAGTCACGGTTGCTAAGAAAAGGGTGGTAAAATAAGACATAGATTTCCGCTTACGATGGTATTTCAAGAAAGGATCAAATACTCAAGGGAATTCAAAATATATGAACATCATAAAACTGCGCTGAAGAAGCAATGTTTTTAAGCAATAGTCTCTTAACAGCTGAAAACAGCATGGACGGGGCATGCGAAGATGCAGTTAATAGAGTTATTCTCTGGCGAATAAAGAAAAATTCTGCCAACACAAAAATGTAAACCTACTGAGTGAGTATATATATATATTCGAGAATGAGTAAATGGAAGGACCGTTGAATTGAAGAGACGAAGGCGTGAAATTGATGGTCATTCGTTTTCGAAGCTATAAACGAAAAAAAAGTGCAGAGAGGGCACATATAGTTGAAACCCCCACCTCCATTATAGCTAGCAAAATGGACCTTACGAATCTCGTGATATAAGTTTTCGAGTTTGTTTTGACCAGTTTTTTCATCAGACGGATTTTTTTTTGAATTTATAAGATTTACTTGTGTAAGTCTGAGAGCGTCGTGTGAAGAAATAAAAAAGGCGATTTAAAAGAAAAATATGCATTTATAAGTTATTAAGCGGATAAGAATAAGGAAGTAGCTTTCTAAATTGTTTTTCAAGTGGAAAAACTGTCTTTGAGAGTGGAATTCCAGCCATTCAGTAAATCCCTTTAAGTTTATTGTAGGATTTAAATGAGAGATGTATTTGTTATCCTTTGACAATCTTGGGTAGTGATATTATAAGACTGGATAAAGAAAATGTATGAAAAAAATATCTATGATACAATAAGAAGTCACTTAAGTTCCAAAATTGTCTATTCGTTAAACAAAGAAAAATACAGGAAACTCGATGTGTCCAGGTTATAAATAAAGAAAATAGTAACGACCTAAAAGACTGCGTCTAGATAATAATACCGTGGGTTCTACAATAAATAAACAATAATTTATTCTAAGTTTTCATTTTAAGATTAAGATAGTGATGTCATCGGTTTATGTCATCGATGCACAATTTTTGATAAAAGTACAAAAGTCCTTTAGAACACCATACTTAAGTAAGCACTTAAACTGCCACTTTTAACTCTCTTCTGGTTGTACTGTGTTTCAATTAGGTCATCAATTTGTCCAATAAAGCAGGATGTTCTTCCAGAAAGAATTATTAAATTACTTTGATCAGTGGCTTATAGTGTTCTGCAGATGTCATCTCATTTGTTCGTGATGAAACTATACTTTTACTCTAGATTCTTATAACTGCAATTCAACTAATGATAATTCAAGAATTCTCATAATAATGGTGCTCTTGGCGAGAAAATTAATGATGATTTGTTAAACTTACAACCGCATATTACTGAGATTATTCATGACATTGCCAATTTTACTGTTTCCAGAATGCGCTCAAAAACATCATATTCCCACCAAGTCCACTGCCCACCTGTGCATTCGGCAATGAGCAAGTGGGTGACAACATTAATTCGATTAGACAGTAAGAAATGTAGTATTGTTACAGTATAATGGCGGGGAGAAATGGATAGAAATATTATTATAGTAGAATGACAGTAATAAATGTGTTGTAGTACTGTTATAGTGGAAAGATGACAGTGAGAAATGAATTATAGTATTGTTATATTTGCATAAAATTAAAAAATTATATTTAATTAATTTTAAATTGTTTGAAATTCAGACTACTTATTCTCAGAATATCTTAATATAACTGCTTTTAAATAAAGAAAATTCTGAATGGAACACAGGCCAAATAAAAATTATTTAGGACATGCTGGAAACAAGATAAAAATTATGTTTCAAATAGAAACATTACTTTTTGTTGAAAATATATCATTGTTTATTAAATGCACAATATTGTGTATTAATTAGTTATAAATTTCTCATATTCCCGTTTATTAATAGTGAAATATTTATTTAATAAAATCGTATGCAAGTACTTCATTAAACACAAGTCCTTAAGCCCCTTGCTATAATTTTTCTGAGATTTTTATCTGAAAATGAATTAAATAAGAATTTAAAAAGTCTATCCAAACTCATTGCGTTCTATGTTAATGTATAGAATAAAGTTTACTAAAATAAAGCTAGCGTAATTAACTTTTGTTACAAGAAATTTAAAAAAAAGCAAATTACATCATTTTATTCTCAAAATACTCATGTAAGTAAATTCTTGGAGTGAAAGAAGCAATAAAACATAAATCGCATTACAGTCTTCTTTCGATTATTAACTATTCATTTAAATAAAATGATATTTTGCCATTTCCGATTTTTCATTTGCAGTTTAATGTTGGCTATCACGCCAGAGTGAGACAATATCATTTCTAAGAACCATTTCAATGGATAATACTTAGAAGTAAACATTGCCACTTCGATTAGAAATTGCAATTCGAACCTTAAAGATTTACATCATCTTCACAGATGAAGAAAAAAAAAATAAAGGAACTCTTTATTATTTTTTATTAGAAGTTTTAATAAAGAATCGCATTTGTGAGTTTTACAACATTCAAAACGATCGTAGTTTCATTCTAAAACTCACTCAAATAATAAATTTATAGAAGGTTGCGATACGGAATATGAAGTGACAGCCGTCTCTGAATGATTTTATCACACTCGACTCCGCACACGCAGATACGAATCTTTATTTAGATCAATGACTGCACTGGTTTTCTTTCTTAACCAGATTCTTTGCAATAAAAATACATACCGTTTCCAATTTATTTGATCGCGTCAAGAAAATCTCCTGAGGACTGCAGGGGGTAGAGGCACCGCACTATAAACCACATTTAAGATTGGAGCTCTGGGAAGAGGAATGTACCTTCCTTTAGAATTTTAAAGTGGAATAGATATGATGCTTCTCCTTTGTAAAAGAAAAGTGATGAAACAGCTAGAATTTTGTAGATGGGATTGAATATAATTTCTTTTGAAATATAAGTTATTACTGCATAGGATCTTTTTTATTTGCTTCTTGTAATTTATATATGGAAGTGTGACTTGAAAGACAAGATTATTATCTGTTATTTTACTAAATTAGTATCTTCCTTTCGATCAGTCTTTCAAATATAGAAAAACACACAAATATCATTTATTACGATTTTACAACATTACCAAAATATATGTTTTTTGAAGATGGGGTTTTAAGCCATCTTAATAATATATTATTAAAATCCCATTCATTATTTGTTTTCAGATTATACTTAATTTTTTACGAAATTTGTTAAAAATTGTTACACACACATACACACGCACACCTATATATATATATATATATATATATATATATATATATATATATATATAT
>JAOUZG010047236.1:215001-325905 GCA_026289955.1 Argiope argentata
ATATATATATATATATATATATATATATATATATATATATATATATAATACAGAGTAAGAGATTAGTTTTGAAAGGTTACTTTAACTTTATCTATGTATGATCCCCTTATATAAACCTGCATTTTGTCATTTTCAGTTTCTTGTTCAGATTTTAAAGTTAACCCTCACGATGTTGTGCAAGCGTATTACTTCTGTTTAGGTTCTGATATATGTTTCAATGATTTTTATCTTGATGACAACGGTGCTACTTAGCGTGGATGAATCATATATCTTTATTCCAAATCTTAGAAGGACCTTTTTGTACAGAATTAAAAAGAAATATTAAGGAACATCTTTATTAAAGCCTTGTTCAAAAAAATAATAAAGAATCATATTTGTGAGTTTTTGTCGCTTAAAATGACCGTAGTTCTATTCGAAACAATGTTTACTGAAGATTTTGTTACGGTACTTGAAGCAACAAATGCTATCGAGTGATTCTTTTACGCTCCATTCGTCTTTGTACAACCAGATACGAATCTTTATATAGATCAGATATACCAGTGGTTTCCTTTTTTAGCAATATTCTTTGCAACGGAAAGCATATACCATTTT
Source organism: Argiope argentata (assembly GCA_026289955.1). NCBI lineage: Eukaryota > Metazoa > Arthropoda > Arachnida > Araneae > Araneidae > Argiope > Argiope argentata. Next base: position 215,593 of record JAOUZG010047236.1, read on the forward strand.
CAATTTATTTGAAAGCGTCAAGAAGAAATCTTGTGAACTTCAGATGTTAGAGGTATCAGTTTATAAAACATGTTTAAAACTTGAGCTCAGAGACGGTACATGGGTTTTCCTCAATACAATATATGAATAAATACGATATCCTTCCGACATTAAGAAAGAAGTAATATCTGGAATTCCACAAACATGGATAGGAAACACTAACGTTTTTAGTAAAAATGAGATGGAAATACAATACTTTCGTACTGATACATTATTTGTTTAATTTGTTGTTTGAGTTTAAATCGCATATAAGGAAAATGATTGTTTGAAAATTTTAGCCAAATTTATTTGTTGATCTCTGCAATCAAAAGTTAAATTGTATGGTTTAAAAAACTATGAGACTTAAAGCGTTAAACTTTGAAAAATTTATGAATCATTCTTTGATTTAGTATTTATATCGGTTATTTGTTTATTGAAACACTGATCTTTAAATTTCTATACGGAATATTTTTGCTTTCAATTTTAGTTATTTTTGTCTTAGTTTTTTTCAGTACTGAGATTATAATAGAACACGGATTTAAAACTGTTATAAAATTATTTACCACAGACAGAGAATTAAAAATAGAAACCGCAAACTCTCTCACCAGGTAAATTAATATAAGATGCATTGTTTTCGTGACTGAAAATATGTAAATGATGCACTCTATTTTACTGAAGTAGATTATAAAAAGATTTACAGGATTTCTAGCTAGTCTAAATGCTTTTGTTTTATGTGCTTGCATGTTCTATGCACTCATGAAGCGTTCTATTCCATCATACATTTGCATAGAAGGAAAAGAATTAAATATTGAAATATCCATTTCAGTTACTTCATCTGAAATTTTTGAATCATTTACATTCCATCTTTCTAAACAATTAATCGAAACATGCGATAACAATGCAAAAAATGTACATTCTTGCGTAATAGATTTTTTTGCTGTAACTGAATAACTGGTAAGAATTCTAGCGGATTTTCTATATAAAATTATTCAATCAGTATAAATCATATAAGTTTTAAAGAATTTCAATCTGGGTTTGAAACGTAATATTACTAACGAAGCAAAAAGTAATTACTATTATTTCGTCCTTTTTATTGATATCCGTTGCTTTAAATTTCATTTTTTTTCAAGTACTGAAAAATTAGAAAACATTATTTTGATTCAGTGTAAAAATTGCTTTTATAACTAAATTTGCAATAGAAATGAATAATATAAATTTGAAAGATTTAATAATGCCAAAATTGTATAATATGTTAGAAGAGGTGATTAATTTTTTAAAGATGTTATAAAAATCCATTCATGTCAGAAATAAAACTTATCTTTTCAAAATTGAAGTCATATTTATTAAGAGTAAAAAAAATTTTGAACGCGGAGTCAAAAATTCTTTCAGAGCACTTCACCATTTAATTATTGCTGAAGAATCATTTTAACGTTTTTATGTTTACAAAGCAATGAATTGTGTTGTAATTGAAATCAAAGATATTAGAAACACGCTGGTTTATTTTTTATTTTTTTGTTTATAAAACTTACCTGTATAATAAAGGAAACAGAGATGGGAATATCATGATATTTGAGATAAATCCTAAAAGTTTTGCACACATTTATGAACTCGTAATATAAACTGTTCATAGATCATATTAGTTTTACCCCAAATGTCACATATACATGTGTGAGTGAATTTTATTCATGAAGAAGTTAGAAACATTTAAACAAATTTATTTGTTTTTAAATGATGGAATACTTTATAATTAAGAATATCTTCCATGTAAGTTAACCACATCATGGAGGAATTTTATGAAATTAAACTGTGAATGCAGGATTTTAAAATATAAATATCAATAATATATGAAATAAAATAAGTAGAATAATACATTAACTGCATAGAATGTAGAAAACAAATTCCAAATAAATTGTAGTTTATGTAGGATTTTGTTCCTGATTCGTCTGCCTAAAAATACTCGTTTAAGTTACCTTATCTTAGCAATCTAATGCATTGTAACGGAAATGCTTTGTCTTCGTATAATTGAAGAGGAAGACTCATTTCAATTCAGGTATAGGGAGCAATTGAGGATGTTTAAGTAAAGGGAGGGTAACTAACCTTATCGATCATAGCTGTCTTTTCTCGTAGATTTATCTTCTCTATATGCAACTAGTCCTGATTTCCAACAGCTACCAATTTCCCCTGCAAATCTTTTCCATCAGTTTACTTTGAGATAAATCTAAAGCAACAATTTTGTTTTGATGCATCCAGTATTTGTCAAATCCCGCTAAGAGAAATATCTTTTTTAACATAATGTTGTTTTGTCTACCATTTGCGAGGAAATTTTCTCTGACAATATTTATTTTTCAAGAAATTTTTTTAAGGAATAGATTGTTTTAACAAAATGAGTTTTTAAATCGTCCGATTACAGGAAAATCATTTTCTCTGGAAACGTGAAATGGATGTAAATTTTTATACTGTAAAAAACATTGTTATTATTTAAATGCATGTTCACCTTAAAATGATATTTATTTTATACACATCAGTATATAATACTGGCTTTTAAAATTTTGAATGTGAATATGTGTTGTTTGATCTGATACTTGCAAAGACATTGTATCATCTGCATTCTTGCAAAGATAATTGTGAGTGAATTCATTCGGCTGATAGTTTCATTTTCCTTTTATTTTGTGCTAAATAATATGTATGGACAGATTTGATATTCATTAAGGATGATATATCATATTTAAGATGTACATAAGGTCTATATTTTCTATTTTTTACAGAAAATATATGCTCTACTAAGACATTTAATACTTCAAGAGTTGAGAAGCATTTTAATGTTTCTTTTAAAAATTACCTCATTTAGAAGGTGCTGAAAATAGCATTTTCCATAGAGATAAAAATTAATCATTAGTTAATTCATTGAAACCAGATTACAATGATGGGGAGAAAAAATTAAGTTGGGGAATTCATCTGTGTCTTGATAAAATTTCTATTATAAATACAGTAAGGTTTATTCCAATAGAAGACTTTTACATAAACTTTAATATATTATAAAAATTCTGACTCTTCTAATTTGAATTCAGTCTTGTGAGATTGTGCTGTCATTTGGACTAATTAAATTATACTAGCTATCCCATAATAAGAAAAAAAGAATTATTTTGATAGTTGTTCGTTTTCTGGAAAAACTGCTTGAATACCTGTTTTTGTTATGGTTTGCATTCGTATATTTAAAATACACAAATTAAATAATAAAACAAGTTTATCTAAAATGTTCTTTGAAATGTTTTGGTTCAAGAAGGCATGTTTCTGAAATCGAAAATAAAATTCCAATCTTTAAAATTGGGATATAAATTATGCAAATTATATTTTCAAGCTTCATATACTTGTTGTTATAGCTTATAATTAAGCCTTTTCATGATATCAACACGCAACTGCTCTTTTTCAGGCTAATCACACAGAGTAACTGAATTGCCATGAAAATTAAAACGTGAATTATGGCGAACATATTACAGCCTCCAGAACAGCCCGGGTCAGCTTTCACCTGCCACACAGAGTTATGATTTATTTTTCAGAGTACATGTAGCCCCTCAAACCATTAACGCACTTACAAGAGAAGATAATGTTCACCATCATTCCTGTAACTTCTGAAGCAACGCTGATAAGTTTAGAATCAGCATAGATGACGATACAGTTAACTGGATACGTTCATACCTTGGATCGTAGCCACATATTCACTGTACCTTCTAACATGCATCAAGAGAACATACTCTCATCTAATAATCTCTTTAATAAGTGTAAATTTTATGGAAAATTTGAAAATTACCTGTTAGTTTTGACTTAATCATAAGTTTAAAACTCTCACATTTGAAAAAAAAAGCATGTCTTCATCGCCAATGTATTTATCTTAAATCTTTATTAACGGCATTCATTTTAGTGGCTTTTTAAATCGGGTTCCTTGAATTATGCTTCAAAATAATTAAATTTCCCTCTTTTATTCCTTCTTTTTCTGACGACTTCTGTAGAGATAATACTAAAAAACTCTGGCCACAGGTGGACTTATCTATAGCTTTGAAAAGAATCCAAGCTGTCAAGGGAATATAACATGCGATGTCACTTCAAAACCCAAGACGACAATAAAAGAGACATTGTATTGCCAAGTGTTTTTGAAAATTCAAAATGAACTTGGATGTTTACGTGACGAGAATGAATAATGTGAGATTTCTTTTCAGAATCGAGAGAAAAAGCAACTGAATAAACACTATAGCCAACCTATAGAAAAGAAAAGGAAATTTGGTAGAGAAAGTATCATGGCTTCCACCCATCACTCCACGCCGAAGACAGGAAAGATTACGTTCAAATAAACAATTCAAGGAATTTCAATACTAAATATTCGAAAAAAAAAAGATTTATAATGCCCATATTAAAATTATTGATCAATAGCCGATTGGCTATATATTTATCAACAAATTCTTATCATCAAGACAGGACGAAAAAGGGAAAGTTAATACTTGTTTCTATAAAAGTACTTTATCTTTTAAATCTCCATTCGAAAGGTCATTTTGTCTTTATTAAATAAAAATATATTTTTGAATACTTGCGATACTAACTTAGAAAAAGTTCGATACTTTTGAAAGAGTAAATAGTTAGATATTGACTTGTTTCCTGCGCATACAAAAACTTATGCAGAAACGAATTACCACATTATGTTTACTTATTAGAACCAATGTAATCCATAAAGGGAAATTAAGGCATTAATTAGAATCTAATTTATCCCGTATAACTATTTATTGAATATTTTATTTCTTTGTAATATCTTTAAGGTATTTTATAAAGGCACGTATTTTACGAAAATAATTAGATTATCGATGCTTGTTTTTACCACAAAAAATATCAAATTTTCCATCCTTAATTTGTTTAATGCAAATTTCTTAAGATTAATTATTTTAGCTATTGATTAAATAGAAATTGGTTATTAGTTTTTTTGTTTGTGTAAAACAGAAAAAGTGTGAAATAGAAAATTTAATTTCGCAGATAAATAAATTTTTCCCTTCTTGCTGCATATTGGATATATGATTGGTGGATGTATCATACAAATAAGACATTAGATTTATTCTTCCAGTAGATTAATGATGGTGCTTCTAATCTTAATTTCTTTAATATATGTCCTCAAATCTCTTATTCAAAAGCTTGATAAAAGAGGTGTGATATCTTCTGCGGATCAAAACGGTCTTACATAAAAAAGCTGAGAATTTGATTTAACTAATATATATGTCGAAGTTTTTTTTCTAAAAGGAGTTTTAGCGAAAACAGTCGGAAATTCAATATTCACTCTAGAAAAATCCAAATAATCAATTCGACTACAGTGAATAATTTCTCACTTTGATAATATATGTGGCCCCTAATTACTTAATAAATGCATTCTTTTCTCATCTTTATTTTATTAGAACATAACTTTTTTCATTAGTTAGTTTAACAAAAAATATGAAAGATAAATCTCCATGCAGTCAATAAGAGTGGCAAATCTAATATAATCAGGGTTCGAAAAAATACATAATCATGTTTATCCCAGTATTCAAAGGATGTATGATATTGCTTCAATCGAAAATCCGAAGGTTAGTAAATGGAAATTGTATGCATGATTGAGTGCAATTTCATGTTTTGATAACACGTTCTATTGAAATATATAAGATCCGATGATGTTAGAAATAAATCAAATTTGTGCAGAAATTATTAATCCAGACTCATTATGATTATTAGGGGAGCCATCTAAATGGGAATCTGTTATTACGATAAATGCGTAGCTGAATGGGATCAATTATACGATAAACATAAGAAAGAAAATTGCTCTATTTATGCAATTATTGATTGATGAATATATTTAAAATTTAAATGCATCATGTTTCAGAATCAGGACCTCATGTTTTTGCAATTTTTATTTAAGTCTCTAAATCTTTAATAAATGTTTGTTTATCTAGATATATGATAAATAAACAACTTTGTTTTCGAGACACTGTTAAAAATAGTTTTTAGATTAAAAGTTTGTTTTAAATATATTTTTTAAAATAATTTCTGAAGGCAGCTCTTAATCAACAATGTGGTATGTATGTGACAGAAAATTTCCTTATCTTGTTTTATGTCACTTAATATCTCACAGAAACCAAAACAACTGGATAATGATGGGTAATATGAAAAAATATTCAGGATATTTTAAAAAGACACTTCTGTAATTTTTTTTTCTTTTACAAAACATTGTGAGAAAAAAAGCTTTCTTGTCTTCACAAGTTTACCAAAATTAATTCTAACTTAACTAAAAATATTAGTTTAAAAATGAAATAGCATTGCAAATGAATCCATTATTTCAAAAAAACTTTATAATTAATGAAAATTCGAAATTGAATTTATACTAATTTCATGTGGTTGATTGGTTGATGCTTCAGTTGGTGGAGAGACATACGTAAGTACCATTCTGAATATCTCTATTACACTTCGTTCAAATACTCTTTCATAGGAGGGATTTCTGGTCTAAAAACTGAAAAGCCAGGTAGGAGCAATTAGGAAATTTGGCAAGATTTTATAGGTATACTAATTTAAATGCTGTTTATGACTGATTATTTTGTGTTTTGAAAGTTTGTTTTGGCAGTTGTGGTTTTCATTTTCTTTTCTCTAATTTCAAAGCCTAAGGAAATTTACTTTGTTGAGTGAAGTTTTTCTTATAAAAATAATTCTTTAATATAAAAGAATTGCATTGTAAATAAGTAGGGATTTAAAAAAATATATCACAATCTTTAATTCTACTCCAAATAAGTTTCTGCATTAACTGATTCTATTTACTTTTGAGATGTCTGCAATGGTGAAGCGATTGATTGCTAAATAACCTAATAGAAAGATTTGTGTCCTGAAATATATATGGCTGTGTTCTCAATTTGTAGAACTTTTGAAATTATGATTTATAACCTATTACTTGAGTCCGCCTTTTCAAAAATTTTACTTCAAATATTTTACATATTATCACTTCTTATTTTTTTATACATATTCAAATCTATAGCAAAATATTCGTACTTTTTCCAATGTGCCTTCAACTTTCTTTATAACGGTTTTAAATAAAATTAACTGGGAATTTCATATAAGTAACTGAGAGACTTAATAAAAGTGCTTTGAACAAAATCAAGCAAATATAATGAGATAATGAAAAAAATAATATAATGCAAAATAATATAACGATAATGCAAAAAAATATAATGAGAAAAATTATCAGAATAGAGTTTTAAAATTTATTCAAATTCCTTAATTGCTTTGACCCTAATAATAACAACAAACTGTTTCAAGAAAAAATCTTAGGCAAGGAATTATGCATTTAAAATTATTTTATTTTACTTTAAATATACAAAAATTTAAAACTGTGTTTGCCTCATATTGGATTATATGCACATTCTTTTTTTTAGAGTAACATAGTTATACACTGCAAAATAAAAACTGTATAAAAATGCAAGTATTTTGGATCAAAATAGCTCTTGTCTGAGAGATAGTAAATGTGAATTATTAAGGGCAGTTTTAATAAATTTAAATTATTTTATTGTCCAATGAAAATTTCCATTTTTACTACACATTTCAAAGTACTATTTATCCAATTTTTATTTATTTAATAGTATGCAATTCCTGTAATAACATTTCAAATATTTAATGAATATTTTTCATCACAATTATTTTTTTATAGAATACATCTAGAAAAAATATATAACTTTGCCGCTAGAAAATTACTTGAAGAATAAGAAATAGATTTTTTACTATGCTGAATAAAGATTAACTCATCTTAAGAATATATTTCATCACATTTTCCAAATATTTTCCAACTAAATTTCTCCAGTTCTTATCTACTTTGAAAGCTAGATTATAATTTTCAAAGACTTATTTAATATGTTTATTGAAAAAAAACTATGATCATACTACTTTAAATATTTTATGGCCGATACCCATTTATTAACTTTTGAATGCTTAGAAAAGAGAAAAAAATGAATAAAGATATCAATTAAACAATATGAATGTCAACTAAACAATAGGAAATTGATTTTCTTTTCACCAGACGTAACCTTATATGCCTTAAGAATACGTTTCTACACCATCTTTCAATCAAACCTGAACTAAACTTTCCCCAACTCTTATTTCATTGGAAGTTGGATATTTTTCCGGTTTCTTCGGATTTATAAAGCTCGACTTTCGTATTTCCGGCGAAGGTGGTTGAGTAAAGTATGAAGTGGAAAGGGACACAATAGGTCTTATTTGAAGAAATCGATAAATTGTCTTGTTCCTCAGGACTCAAGAGCTGAAAGCGGTGCCGCTCGTCTTCGAAAGAGAAGGTCAAACTGGCGCCTCTCTAAAGCGATACTTGATGTATAACGCGAGCCACGTCAACTTCAGCAAGGGGTTTAATCTCCCCTCTCTGGGTTCGTCCCTTTTATTTAACGTCTTACTCTGAGTGACATATTTTTTATTTGTCTTGAGGTTTAGAACAGGACTTACCTGAAAACTGCAGCTCTGTTTCGCTTGATAAGTTAATTCGAAGAGTTCTATTATACTCAATTGTGGCATAAATATATTAACGTTAAGATGAATATTTAGGTTTTAGTCTACACTTTCTATTCATGAGGTTCATACAGATTAAGAATGATTTTTTATATTTCATTCACTAAAAGGAGACATTTTGAAGAAGAAGAATTTTAATACATGTATTTAATAAAATACTTCGAGAAAAAAGAATTTGTATTTCTATTTGGAAAGGGAAATTGATCTATAAAGTTATGTTAAATTCGACCCTAATAAAACGTATCACTGTAGTAAATTAAGTGATAATAATTAGTTTTGTGATTTTAATCGTTATAAAGTACTATTAATTAAGCAAAAATATTTTTTGAATATTTATTAATGACAACGATGTTTCAAGAATGACTACTTATTAACAGCTTGAGCATATATATTTCTGTTAACTTATTACTTTAAATAACAAAACATATTTTCCAAAGAATGGGGGTTTATTGCACCTCATTAAATTCTGACATATAAAATCAGAAATTTTATAAGTAATTAATAATCTATTCAACTGATTATTTTTGGCACATTTCAACTATCTAAATTTCTAGAACATAAAATGCCAATAAATAGAAAAGTGACAAAGTAGGGAAAATGTTTGACATGTTAAAAACAGTGCTGGTTATTAAGACTGATTAAGTCTGGATACGCTAATAAACTTAATTCCTTACTGTTAAGGATGTAGCATTAATTATCTATCGCTTAAGGAAAATTTGGATTTATTTCATAAGTTTTGTTATCTCCTACGATAATTTGAATAAAATATATGCATTTTGCTATAATATATAATTTTTTTTGCTCTTGCGTATAAACCTCATATATAAGAAATACTACTTCGGATGTCAAGTATAGGCATACTAATTTAAATAAGCAAATTCATAAAGCATTCAGTAATTAAAGGAATTTTAAAGAATAACTGCTATTATTTGAATATATATATATATATATATATATATATATATATATATATATATAAACTTAACGTTAAAAACTTAGATAGCATAAAAACCATTACGTCTTGTTATACTTACTCATGTAACCATACAATTTACAAATTACTTAACTGCGATTGGAATTTATAGCAATTTTAAATATAAGATAAATAATAAGATAAGAAAAAAATATTTTTTAAATTATTTGAAATTAAGTTTATTGACAGGAAATAAATTAGTAAATTATGTATTTTTTTTAAATTTCAAACTGTTTTGTTTTTAATCCCGTAAGAATAGGATATAAAAACAAATTTTTTTCCAAAACACAATCATTCAATTATAAAAATAAAATTTGTTAGGATACCTTTTAACGCATCTTAAACACTGCTAACATGCAATATAGCTTATTATGAAGTGATAAAACTTAAAACATGTGGAGTTTAAAAACTGTCACTTATGTATAATTTGTTTATAAAATATACCACTGAAATTTGGAATGTTTCAATTATGAAAAAAAATTAAGGAAAATAATATTTTTTTGTGCATAATTTTGATTCCACATCTTTTTTATTTATTTGAGGTATTTATATCATCTACAAATTCTCTATGAATTTATTAATGGAAGCTAAATTTTCTTTCATTTTTTTTTTCCTTTTTGGCTGTTACCTCTTTTTATATCGAACAAAAGTCATAAAAATGTGATTACGGCAGTTTAAAGACATTTAAACTGCACATAATTTTACATCTGCAGTTACTGTAAAACATTTAATCTAAATGAAATCTGAAGATTTTTTTCCATACTAATTTTTTAAAAACTTTTCTAGGAAAATATGTTTTTAAGTCTGTCTGCTTTATCATGTAGGCTAATTCTCGAAAAAAATTAACTCTACTTTCATAAAATGCAATTTTCGACAGGTTAACATTAAATAACTGAGAAATGCTACCTCTTAGAATAAAAAAAATTGTTGATGCTTCCGATGAATTCAGAGGTAGCATCTTTTTCTCTCTCCTTGTTAGTAAATATTTCAGTTCCTGGACATCTGGTGATATGATAGAAATAAAAATTAAAGGAAACATGTAAGGTTTCCAGTACAAAAGAAAATGCGCTATATAAAAGAAAAGAAGTCTGAGGCATATAAAATAAAATGGTTTCAACCGTGGAGTGCAATTCGATTTCTTTTCCAAAGCATCGTCTTTAGATTCTGTGAAGATTAAAAAGGTTAATGGCCACGTCTCAGTTTATAGTCTTTGATGGAAAGCATGTCTAAATGATTTCTGCAATTTGTGAGAAACTCATTTCTTGTTTCCAAGCAATTCATGCATGAAACAGCACTTTATTTGAAGATGTAATGTCCCTTGGAATCCCTTTCGAAATTACATTGGGCGGTTCCATTCATTTTGCATCTGTTGTGTACCCTTCCTCTAAAATTGGGAAGCAAGACTAATTAAATTAAAACGCTTGGGAATCAAAAGTATCACGAGAGAATTAAGTGAAAGTCATCAAATAGATGTAATAAATCTATTGGCTGTCCTTAATTTGATTTAGCGTTGCGAACATCACGATTTCAAATCACAGCCGAGTGAAAAGAATTTAAAAAAATAAGAAACTTTTAATTAAAACAAGGATCGAATTTGTAAGAAATTAGAATGCCAGAGTAATACCCAAAAATTAAGTAGTTTAAAGAGGGAGAAAATTTCTTCAGACCTGAATATTGATTTCTGGGATACGTTAGAGTGGTTCGCTAATTAATCCAAATATTTAGATAGCAATATTTCTTTTAGAGAGAACTTCCGAATCTTCAGGAAGAAAATGTTAGTTCTTTTCCTTCCACAAACAACAAATGAAGGCTTAAAAATGCCGATAATAATAATCATTCCTTTACACTCGGCATGATTGAGACCGGCAGTTTCAATGCTGTCGTATTTTCTGTTTTGTTTGTTAAAAAAGCTTTCTCGCTTCAGAGATGTCAAGCAAAATTATTTTTTATTGGATTTAGGTCATACAAGGTTGCAAGATATGTTTACCTTTTATTAACGTATATAGCAAATTTACTGAGACAAGCGCTTTCAATTTTTATTTTTAATATTGTGGGGAAAATATGACGAGAACAATTCAAAGAGCATTCAATTTTTAAACATATGATTACATTCGGAAAGCTTTTAAGTTACATTCATTGACAACTAGAAAAGTCTAAGCCATTAATGCCCTTATGAGCGTAACAAAAAAATCTTAATGCACTTTGATGTAATTGAAATAGATGTAACATGTTTTTATCGCTTGCAAAAAATTCGAATGATAAGCAAATGTGTTTAAACCACGCATAAAAAATAAGGCTTCATTAGGGGGAAAACATTATTCACTAGTTCTGAAACATTCTTAAAGAGGAAACAGTTTTGTCAAAACAAATAAAATCTCTTTCATTAATGCTTTTTAAAACATGCAAACAACACATAACAATGCAGTGAAAAATTTGAACCTTAGAAATTGCAAAAGACCTTTCTTCGATTGAGAACACTCAAAAATAATCAAATACTACATTTCTAAAGGAAATAATTTTTAAACTGATGTTTAATAAGATGATCATTTTTTAAAATTCTAGCAATAAATAACTCAGATTTTAGTGAAAAGAAATGAAAAGTATATAAAAAATAATAATTTTCTTTCAGTTCAGAAACAAAATTTATTTTTAATTTATGAATGATATAAATTAGCAATAGTTAGTTTTAAATTTCTCAGTTGATTCACATTAATTAATATGCCATATAATTTATGCTTAAGTTAATGTATTGAAGTCATTATTTAATTAAAGTCATTTTTTTAGTTTAGAATTAGTATTTATTCGTAAGTTTCGATCAATATAGTAACCCCACGTAATTTCATATTCGTGGGATTGAATATGGCATTTAATACTTAAATATAAATAAATTAAAACTTTTCTTTTATACAATGTCCTTTTAACTTCTGTAAAAACGTAAGATTTCCGAAATTAATTTAATTTCGGACATTTTGCGCAAAGGATCAAAAATTTACTCTTTTGATAAGTCATTTATTTGGATGTAATATATTCGAATAATGTAAATATTTCAATTTCAATTTTAATTATTAATAAAATATTAAGATGATATTATTCTTATTTTCTTCATTGTAAATTAAAGATTTAAAAATAAATGAAAAGAATTGTCAAGGAATCTCATCAAAATCATCTGTTCATTTTATATTAATTTAAGATCTATATAATGTTATTATTTCAAAGTGTAAATTAATGGTTGCGTGTAACATCCATCATTTAGTCTCTCGCACACAAGATGCATTGTCAACATATTAAACCTTTGTGTTTAGAAAGATTTGATTCTAGATAACTTTCATCGCGTTTCGAAATTGATAAATGCTAAATATTTGTGGAAGATGCAACGTCCTCTAATTCTCAAGAATGGAGAGCAGATTTATCTAAACATTTTTCATCAGAGCTCTAATATGAAATATGGTGATTTGCGAAAAGCTTTTGTTTAGCATCAAAAAAGTCATCCATCTGATAAACAAATGTTATTTAGACGGCAGAATTCTAAACAAATGTAAAAAAAAAAACATTTGACTTAACAACAGTGTTGTCAGCATCAATAACAATTTTGAAATAGTAATAAGTTCCCTTAGAGATTGAGATCCTTCTACAACAGACGCAGAAAAGAGAAATTTTGGCAAAAGGATGCTGTGATGCTTAAATACGCCCTAGGGACAACATTGGATTAGCTACACCTTGTAGAGATAATGTGCAACTATTCTGATACTGATACGGAAATGTTCATTTTAAAGATGTGTCAAATTCACTTGATTCCCATGATGGAATTAATGTCTTTATCTATTAAAGATGATAGCAACAGATTTCGATTTAGATCTCGATTGTGGAATCAAAGAATGAAGTGTTCAAGATCTTGTTCCTCAGATCATCAGCCGTGAATGTGTGCATGACTCTCCATAAATCTATCATCGAGAATCTTTTATCTGCAACTAATATAACCTGAGAGTTTAAAGACGGCATACTGGTTCATATGCTGTCTTAATCATTTAACAGTTGTTCACATTTAAGAGTGTCATTATAAAAATACCTTCAATATTTTTAAACATGAATTTAACTCAGTTAACTCTACTAAATTCCAGGCATTGTTCATGCTGTCATGCATTTTTTGCGAGAATGTTTTGTATTGTCATTGGCTTACTACTTTGCCGTAGAGGGAGAAATAAAGGAACATGAGTATTTTTAGCTCAAGAATAAAAATAAAACAGGTTTTTCTCTTAATCATTTGATTTTATGTCAAGCTTATGCTTGCTTTATTTTTACTTTAAGTTGTTCTAATGTCAATTTTGTGATTTCACTCTTTGACTTATTTTATGTGAATATTTTGTGCTCAGGATTTCTATACATTTCTATTATTTTGTTGTAGTAAACTTATTGAATTAATGATTTTTAAAAAAAATATAGAAGAAATTTCTGACTTCATTTCTAAACAAGTAGATAGTTTTAACTGTTTCATAGATTGATAGATTTAAATAATTACATAAAATAATGACAAAATAAAATGTATTTTTGGATGGAAACATATGCTTACAAATTAGTGCTTAAAGAGTATTTTACTCGAACAACTAATAAGAGTTATAGAATCAAAAAGTAAGACTACATATTTTATGTAATTCAGTGCAAAAATTAAAATCGATATTAATTCTTTAAATTCAAGTTTACTACATAAGATTTTTCATAATAAACAAATGGATTTGAAAGTTTTGTACGAGTTCTAAAATGTCTTTATTTCGTTACCTATAAATAAAATATAGAACCGAGAATTCGAGAGAAAAAAATAGCATTTTAGATAAACTATGAATTTTAAAATTTAAAATAATTTATTCTAATAAAATATTCGTCCATTGATGAAATTGCTCTGTTTTAAGTATACGTAAAATTATGGTTTATACTTGTTGGCAGAATTCCAAACACAAAAGATCAGCACTTACTTGCATGAATTTGGATAATTTGTTAAATAATGTGGGCTAAAGTCTTTCCATTTCTTTATTAAACTCCATTTTTATGCATTTTTTGAATTATTTTTAAAACTTCAGGATATTTTCAGCTATCAACCCAGTTTTCTTGTATATTTTTCATGATTTGAAGAAGTCTCGATTTAAGTTGTGATTTTGTTCTTTGAAATTCTGTATACTGAATTTAATATCAAAAAATTCAGAAAGGTATTTCATCGACTGCTTTTAAATTCGTTCTCTAGCCGAAACTGAAGGAGCTCGTTCTTTTGATAATAAGATTTCGCTATCAAAATTTGAAGCATTAATATGATCTAATTTCATGTAAAAGGTATAAATTTGTTCAATTACTTTTTTCACAAAAAAAACATTATGCTAATTGGCCATTTGAGAAGGCTTTAAAATAAAATGTGGTCAGATATTTTTACAGATTTTTTTTCATAACAGGCTATCTAATTCGATTAATTTCCCCAAATAAGTGATATTGCTATTGAAATTTAAGCTGAAGCAATGCACAGATATTATGATGATTTAAAAATAATGTTTGGAAATGAAGCAACACAATTCTTTTACTTAATGGCAAAATTGTCAAGCGCTTCATCTCACGTTCCATCCAAAAAATTTCAAACGACCATCTACAGAAGCACTCATAAAAATTGCTCTTCCCCACCAGCTAAAATTAGTGCATCAAAACATTAAATAAAGAAAATCGAAAGCCTGAAATAAACAGAAAAAAGATTTAAAAAAAGGCAGTTGCGGATACTAATGGGCATATTTATTAGCAAGCTCAGTAACTTTGAAATTCAGTGGATTGAATTTTGGGTATTAATTGATTTCCAACATTCAGCAAATGTATTTATGACCTCAAAAAAACTTGCAATCAATAAACGTGAGAAAATAAGTCTTATTTGAAACATAAGGATTCTAATAAAAGAGATGGGCATTACTTCAGCTCCGATAACTTTTTAATGGAGTTTCCAATACGTGACTCTATATTTTGAAGCGTTTTTCTATGCGGAATGACCGTATAAACAACCTAAAAACGAATCTAAAAGATTAGGTTCTATCTTTTCTGTGGTTAAATTAAAGTGGAAAAGGAAAAGTCAAAATAAATGTTTATAGGTATTGAATTCATTAAGATAAAAATACCAGTTGATTGGATGAATCAATAATATAACAATTTTTTTCGAACATTTCGGGGACAATGACCGGCATTTTCGTTTCCGTTACAAAAGCGTCTGAATAACACCAACCACTGCAATTGAATTTAAAATTCATTTATTTAAATTTGTTGTTGAATTGCATTTTGAAGAAAAGAAATAATGCAACCTCTAATGCATAAATTTATTTATTCTGGCATAGTTCCATAAAAAGTGAGATCAGAAGAAAATAATGCGCATTATGTGACTCTTTTATTCGCGAATATGGTGCCATCTATTTTATGCTACATTCCCATTATATCAAGGTACAAGTTGAAATAATTCTACTAGGTTCATCATTATGTGCATCTGAAAGGTGTTTTATCAAAGTTATTGCTCTGTTTTTAAATAATTTAATAAAGAAAATGTTTCAGAACTACTGAGATGCATGTTGAAAATTATCTTTATTATGCTTAGAAAAAATTATAGTCGAATGAAAAGAAGTTGGAATTCTGGAAAGAATATTCATATAGAATTCCATGGTCACGCATCATGATCGAAACCACGATTTCCCCACTCATTTGTGTGTGTAATTTTTTAAAAAAGAAAGATTTTTTTTTGATAATTAGAAATAAATCACAGATAGCTAGAAAAATTTGGCGTATTAGAGCGCGTTTCTTACTAAACTATTTTCTGCACTCTATCTTTATCAGACACTTTGAACTTACACAAGTAGTATTTCTATACGAACACTAAGTTTTTAATCAGTTGTCAGAAGACACACGTGGAGACAATGGCCGGGGGGAGGGTATTGGTTATATTTTGTAATATGGAAGAAATATTACATTAACGCCGACAGTGTTTGAACAGTTGATCGCGAAGTTTGTGTTGTTGTTTCTTATGGCACTTGTCATGGGCATGATCGTTAAGGAAGTCAGCGATTTAAGCTTAATCGACGTTTCTTGTTTTATAGCAGCGCCAACTAGGGCCAAGGTTATGACTTTTGCTACTCACTCATCACATTCGTTTACACAGTCCCTTTTTAAGGGGGTGAGCATTCACACACCTTACAGATAGAACGCAGAAGAACAATCATGCCCGAACCGGGACTCGAGCCCGGGACGCCCAGACACGCTACGTCTATGCCTGAATGCCGTCGCTGTGATTTAAAAATAAAAAGAAGATTGAATTAAAATATATTTGACCGGTTTATAAATCCTATCGATTTAAATGTTTTATAAAAGCTAAAGCAGTTCAAGAACATTTTGAAAAGGCATAAAAATATCAGTTTATTTATATATTTCCAATCTTAAAGTCAATATATTTATTTAAAAATAATTTTTATTAATTTTTTATATCAAGCAAGGAATATATAACTTCAAATTAATAATATTATACTATGGAATATATCATTCCAATTTTAAAATTATCAAATACATAAGGATAAAAATAATTTGCTTTTTTAATGGTAAAACTTATATGTAATATTCAGAAATGCACTACAGGCATGGAAGGTTAATAAATTTTCTCATGCTTGATTAAAGGTTAATAAATCTCATACTTGAACTAAAACTTACAGTTAAAATGGATATAGCTGTAAGTTATTTGCCTTATCTAATCATTCTAATCTCTTCTATTGATTTAACTGAGATTCTAATTCAAAGATAAATATTTATATACAGGATTCGTTTTTCTTTCAGAGCAACCAATTGGATTTCAAAGAATTAGCTCAAATATTTTGATTCTTCTTCGAGCATGTTATTCGCTTTCCGGCTTATTCTGACAGTTATTCTTTAAAAGGGGCTCGAATTTATATTTAGCCTTTTCTACGTAACAGCCCTGAACTGCCTTGTGACAGCTTTTCTCAAACTTACCTCAGAAAGATTTTTTCTTGAAGAATACAGCCGAAAACGTCACTTTGGAAAATGTTTTTGACCATTTCCCCTGTGTATGTGGAATATCAAGCTTTTGGTTACGTATTTCAATAACAACAAAAACTTGAGTGACAATAGATGGAATGGATAAAAGTGCTAAGATTTAAAAAAATCCATAGAGACTGAAACAGAAATGGGCGTCACAACAAAACTGAGTTTTGGGAATAGGCAAGAGTAGTATGGATTAGAGTATCTCTTAATAAAATTTAATTCAAACTTTAATTCCATTTAGTTTTAATATAAATTTTGCAGAACTAAATCTCATTTTTTGACTGTTCTAAATGTGTCTGAGAGTTTAGGAAATCAGCCTTTTATTTTAAAAGTGTGAATTTACTCTCGTAATGTTTTAAATTTTGTCAAAAAATGAATAATTCAACAGGGAAGATTGCGGGATCTTCTAAGGTCTTGGTTGCATCCAATGTTATTAATATTTAGTTTTGGAGCAATATTAGTAATATTTTGGGATGGAACTCGAATCGTTGAATCACGGTCAGATGATGTAGACCCCTTTCTTCAAGCCTCTGAAGGATACTAACAGAAATATCATTGGAGGTGACGAATTAAACGGGAACCAAACATTTTTAGAAGGTAGTTATTTTGCCAAGATCGTCTTCGAAACCTGGAGCTCTTCAACATCAGAGCCCGGGACGCAACAATTATTAAAAAATTATTAGGTTTAATTTTTGAAACTGTAGTCTTTAATCATTTTACACCAAATAAAACTCATAAATTTCCAAACTATTTGGTTACTCATGGTTTTTTTTTATATTTCCTTGGATATAAAGATATTCTCAAGTCTATATTATATGAATTGTTATGGCCTGTTCTCATAAAATGAAACTTTCTGGAGCGAATTAATACAGATTCAAGAAGGGGTATGCTGTAAAAGCATTGTTTTATGAAGAGTATAAGAATTAAGACCATTGAACATCCCAAATTGCATTAAACTTTATAAGATACAAAATACATAAGCAAAAAAACCCCAGGTAGGTATATAACTAATAAATTAAAGCTGAATGTTTCGTAAGAATCGGATGTAAAAGCAGCAATAATAATAATATAAAACTTTTTTTTAAATCTACATCTTATATAACCCTGAGATTAGATTATCTTTAAAATTTTCAATTACTTTCAAATTTTAGGCATTTTGATATTTTTATATTCTTATAAATGTCTAAATGTATTTAAATTTTTTTAAACAGATAGCAATTCAATACATAATTTAATCAGTAAAATGTTTAATTCTGAAGTAACAAATGCTTAAATCTGTATATATATATCAAAAGGGTTAGGAGATAATTAGCTTATAAATTGCTAAAACGATAGCCTATTCAATCTTTTAATTTTAAATACAGTATATATTTACGCTATGTAACAAATTCATCTTCAACAACGCAACTATACATTACCAATTTTACTATCTTACTCTAGTGTAAATGAAAATCTCAACCCTCAGAATATTATGAAGAAACTGTTATGGCAATAAATAATGCATGAATACAATCCGATCTAAAGCTGCAGAAATCATAATATTGTTTTATTCTTAGTCTGGGTATATAAGGTCTGGGAGAAAAAATAAGAATTGTTCTTAATCCAGTTCTCTGTTGGCTGGCGAACATATCCGCATCATCTTCTTTCAAGGAACCTAATCCTAATGGCTCTTTTCTGAGGAAAGATCAACAGAAATGCGGCAAATCTTTCTTCGAATCATTTGATGAGAGACAAAATCAGCAGATATTTAATGATGAGATCTGAACGAAAGTTCTTCAGCTGTGAGGATGTCCTCTGGGAATTCTTAGTTCAAAGCACTCACTACCTCACACAGCTGGATTTAATCTTATTAATAATGCGATTTCATTTTGATACATTGTTTTAACATTTCAATGTATCTTATTAAGCATTTGATTCGAAAATGAAAAATGAATATAATTAACAATTTATAATTATTTTACCTTTCGTGATTATTATTATTGAAGAAAGGAAATTTTGATGACAATCTGAACTACACGAAAATCTCAGAGATAATCAAATTACCATAGCAATGGGAAACAAGGCTTTTAATTTTGATTTCAGGTAAATAGTTTATTGAATATCAGATTTAAAAACGTTATTGTTAGTGACTTAACATATGAAACACGAATATTAATTCTAAGTCGGTAATGATAAGCTCTATTGTAATGCAAAGCCTGTCCTTTCTTTGACTTGATTTATTAATAGAACAATATTAAATGGCATTGAATCATGATTCTTTGCCAAATTCTTCCATTTCGACTATTTATAAGTAGTTCTATTTTAACTCAAATATCCTCATACTAAAAAATTAATTAAAATTTCAGAGAATGCCTGAAAATTGTGAAACAAGTTAATTAATATAAATCAAGAAATATACCAATTGTGAATGAAGCATTTATCCTATGGTTTTACAGAAATGTTTTCAATAAATACGCCTTTTATTTCTCTGCACTGCATTTTTAACATTTTTTTAAACTCTCATCATCTTTTAGTTGTCCAAAGAAACACAAATATAATTACTTATGTCTTGGACTGTATACACTGTTTTGGCTTCTGAATTATCATGTGTACAGCCTGCTGTCTTGACACAGTGATGCATCTTGTTGCCCGCTACATGAAACTGCATTCTTTGAATTTTTAAAACCACATGCTGTTTATTCAAGGAAAATAAAAAGGTATTGCTCTTTTGTAATGGCCTTTCAATATTAGAGTAATGTAGCGTGGTTCGAAAGTGTGGTTAAATATGGAAATCCTGAATGCATTTATTTAGGATCTATACCGAGGAATTTGATTATACCACGTTACTTGTCCCATTGACCATCAGTGGTGGTTTATAGGCATAAAATAAAATAAAAACTTAGATATAGTTGAAGCTACTTACAAAATCCCATTTCTTTAGCGCTTATTATTGCGATGATGCAATTTTATGTTACTGTAACTGATTCCTTTTTCAATAAATTTTGTGTAAATAGATTATATTAATTCAGTAGCTATTATGTAGATCAATAGAAGATAGAAAAACTTTCATTTGAAAGGTTTTTATTTAGAAAATTTATGGTTCATTTATTATTCTAAATATTATAAAAATTTTAATAGAAATATATGTATTTTTTACCTTATGATGCAAACTTCATTAAAGTTCTTTTATAGAATTTTCGAAAATTGTCCTGATTAAAAATTTAATTACTTGCATAAATGTATATACGAATATAAGAAGATGGCAAGTGGCTTTTAGCTTTAGATTTTTTTTCAATACCGAGGCTTATAAATTAATTTTATTAAACTGCTGTCTAAATAGTAGCTATACCTACCTAATCTATAGATTACAGATTACAGTAGTTAACTGCTTAGTCTGCTTAGTTTACATTCTTTAAACTGATAATTATGCAAAAAATGTTTATAATTTAATTATGAAAACTTGTTTATATGCGACCAAAATTATTTTAAATCAAAATGCATGAAGTATATAAACTAAAAATTGTAGCAAAATATTATATGTTAAAAACTAGTATGAAATTTAATCTTATTTTCGTTGTGAAAATATTGTAATAAATTTCTTTAAGCAGTAAGATCTTTTTTTATATATATAACAGCCATCCTAACTTAATGCAAAATATATCTTAAGAAAAAGAGTTTATATAGAATGTAAAAAGTAATGAATCTGAAGACAAATTAACTTACTAAAACCATAAGAGAAACTATTTTAGAGCTAAATAAAGCTAATGATGCTTAGTTAGTAAGACCGTATTAAGTAAGGACTGATATATAAATAGTAACTTCTATTCTTTAGCAAACTGTTTGTACTATTTCTACGCACGGAGATTTAAGAATCTACAGGCGTAAAGTAGAATGCCGCACAAACGTAAAATTAATTTAAATAATACCATAATCAATATAAAAATATTGCACAGATTTTCAAATTAATAAAAGATTTCAGTTACACACAAAATAAAGTGTTAAAAGTTTTAGAAATCCTGATTGTGTATTAGCTATTATAAGTTCAAACAATATTCACTAAATTTAAATTACCGAATCCGTAAATATTGAGGCTAAAGTACACAAAATTATATGAATGCTGTTAGATATATTAAACATTGTTTGGAAACTTATTTTTTATCTTTATCCAGCAATTCGATACCATTTTCTTTTGTCACATCTTATCGCACTATTTCAATTGTGAGATGATATAGCATCTGCAATGCACGAGGATTCAAACATATTATTGCATGGAGTTATAATGTCTAATAACGAGTGAACTGTAGCTAAATATTTCAAAAATACAATAACTCTATTGACATAAAAAAACTTACGGATGATTGCTAAATGGATAAAATGGTAGATTTTTTTTATTTCTCCATGTATGAAGCACTTGCAGAAATTGGTGCAGTGAATCTTGATATTTATCTACTATCAATATTTATCTGTGGCGTCTGTAAGGATTAGACTTTCAGCTATTATGTGTGTTTGTCTGTGAATATATATGCATTTATATGTGAGATCATACATTAACTGAAAAAAAACGTTGTGAGCTGTAAGAAGGCAATCTCGAATTCAGTCTTTACAGTAAAAATGTAAAAATGTGATGATATTGGATGCATTCTTCAAAAGGAAGAGATTCAACAGATGTATTGTATATTTTCCTTTTGCCATGAAAATATTTTTAAAAAGCTGTACAAGGTATACAAAGTTATTTTTTGCATGTTCGCTGACATTCTAATTGACTTAAATTATTTCATACGGTTTTAATTCGTCCATTTGCTTATCTGCTTGTTGTGATTGCACATGGTGAAATTATTAAATATATTCTTTCATATGCTCGTTATTTATTTAAATAATTTTTTATTCTGAAAAAACCCCTCTCTTATTTAAACAGGCCTCAATCAGTTCGAAATAGGGAATGTACGAGAATATAAAATATCCGGGAAGGGATCTTCATCAACCTTTCGAAACAGCTGGAATCATAAGCAAATATTAACGGAGCATAACGTGAAAACGACTTTCTTCCTGCAAACTTTGTAATTCTTTAAGTATCCTTTGCAAAATATGGATGGTATTAGCAAAATTAATGTGCATCGCATATATTCTGCCTTAAACAGTTTCTCAAGCTTAATATGAAAGTGCGAACACTTGAATAAAAAATTTATACATAATGATAAAAACTCAAAAAGATTTAAGAAATTCTTAAGAATTAGAGAAAAATATATGGATATTGGTTTATCACTTTTTTTTTTCTGATATAAAAAATTCTATATTAACATTTATATAATCTTATTGTTGCTTTTTTACCATTAAAGATAATCTTAAATAAATTTAAATAATTATAATATTCTCAAATAAAAATGATTTTTGGGATTTAAACAGGTGAGTCGAAGTGTAAAGAAGTAATAAAATATTCCAAAACATTTAATTCACATCTTATTATCCTAGTTTATTAAAACAAGTATTGGGCTATTTAGAAGTTCCGTAGTAAATTTAAAGCGTTAATTTTTACTATCCAGACAGAAACAGGTGTAATTTCCTACAAAGCATTTAAATTGGTTGCATTTGACATGAGGAAAGTGATGTCATGCAGCAGGAAAAGTGAATTAAAATCTCATAAAATTTAGAAGATGAGGTTGCTTTTCCAAGATGTTATCCTCACACATACAAACACACAAAAATAACTCGGCTAAAATAAGATTATTTTCCATTATTTAAGAGAGTATGCGGATACATTGAAATTGAAGAATAAAATGTTCCAATACCAGGAAAAAAACTTAAACCAACAAGTTTCCATTTTATAAACTAAGCTTTTTATAATAGCTAAACTTTTTATAATAATCAGAAAAATTGTAGGAGCAGATAATAAAAAATATTCATGCATAAAACTTCTTTTATAAATGAAACGGTTCATAAGGAAATATGTAAAAATATAGCATATTGCTGAGCTAACCACATGATCTTCTAGTTTGGATACCCAATGTCAAAACGATGGACTTGACGAATTTGATGTTCGTTAGGTCTACCTGTTCTTGTATGAAATAAAATTGTCCAATAAAAATGACATGAACTGCTGATTAATATTTTAATAATTAATAATAAAAGCGGTAACAATATAATGCCCATTTATATTACTTAATCACCTGATTATTTTAGAATATTTACTTATTCTTCAGGGCTTTTAATTCTATAAGAAACATACATAAATTTCGTGGAGCTTTCAGTAATTTTTTTCGGGAGATAATATTCCCATGCAATGATTTCACATGCATCTAAATTTAATTATAGGATTTGTTTCATTTTTCCATTTTTATACAATTATTTCAACATTACTTTATCTTCTTTATTTTCCAGAGTTATTTTTAGATTAATTTCATATTTCAGAGCTACTCCAGTCATATTTATGATGCGCTTCTAAATTTTGATACAAGGTCTGTTTACAAAGAAGACATTTTTATCAAATAAAACATTCCTTATTTTTAGATCTGGATTTAGTTCCAGAACTTTCTATTTTTATATTCAGGTATTCACAAATTTAATTTTCTTATTTTTATTTTTCCACCAATCTATTTGTCTTTTTGTTGGAAATATTTTTTTATTTCATGATATTTCATTCATTTTTTTTATTTCATAATTAATTGTACTTCATTTCAATATATAAAAATAAGAAATATGATGATTAATAGCAATAGGTTTATAATCATTTTTATACTAAAATTGAGAGAAGGTGCAAACTTCAATCAATAATTTAAAGTTATGAGAAAAAATATTAATTCGGATGATTCTCTAAACCAGTCTCATAAATGCTGACCAGACATTTGTGAATTAAATGTACTTCGAATATTATCTCTTTGGCAACTAGTAGGATCGCACCTAGATTAATTTATCATTAACTAAATCAAAAATATGATGAAGGCACCTAGTAGGAAACCAACCGAACTCAAATTCTGAATTCCCACTAAAAATGCAAATATATTAGTTAATTCCCTGAGTAAATATACATGTCTCACTGTAAACTGATATTAAACAAATGCAGGCGAATATATAGCAAGATAGCATCTGCCTTTTCTATTATTTTCGTATAATTTATAATTAAATTAATGTTTTATTTGGAAATATAGAAACTTTCAAAGCACTGTGGGGAAAACAAATCAGCCATTCCAAAATTAATAAATATTTAAATGCAGTGGCTGTTGTACTGTCACTTATTCTTGAGTATCCATATGACTACTTACATATAGATAAGTCAAGTATGTTGGCAAAGAGATTGAGGATTCGTTGATAGAGACGATAATCGGGCATCTCATTAGCACCTGAGTTAGAGATATGCCCAAAATACCATAACAGGTATGTTACATTCTTGGAAACTAGAATACATTTGCGTTTCACTGAAAGAAAAGTCTCTAGTGATCACCTCGCTTTCAGGGATTGATTTGTTAAAACAAATATAAATTTTCAAGCTGTCTTTTAATTCTGGTTAAATAAACACATTGTTAGGATACAATCCAGAATTTTGCCCTCTGATTCATGCCATGTCTTAACCAAATAGAGCAATAATAGGTAGATTTTAATTCGTGAAAATCTGAGAGGATATGAAAGTTAATTATATAACTTAGAATTACAAAGAATCATTCAGACGTTTTCAGATACTTTTAGATTGGTAATTAAAAAAAATTTTTACCAAAGAGCATGCTAAGCAGCACATGTTTCCCTTACATATATTGAAAACATGAATACTGTGATTTGATAGTGTATTAATTAATTATTAGTATAAATTTTGAAAAAGTTAGTTATAATTTCAAACATCTAATATGAATAAATTAATTAATTGAGGTCTTAAAAAATAATAATAAACTTTTCCAATAGCAGTACATATTCGAAGTTATAAAAGTACATCGTAAATATAATTTGCTTATTTAAGGGAAATCCCTCAATTAGAGATGTTTGAATTACTTAAAAAATATCAGCGTTATTCATTCCATTATCTTTATTGCTGCCCTTTCCGGACTCAACTTGTTGCATTATCGCATCCTCACACAGTTATTTACAAATTCATCATTTTAGCACACAATTTACTTGAAGAAGATCTAAAAAAATAATGATCTTGCGAAGAAGAAAAATGGAGATAGTAAATGAGCTTGCTCATTTCAGAATTACTGAAAAAAAAATTCGATTCTTTTAAGCGCATTAGTAACAAAAGCAAGAAAGAATATAATGGCTTTCTGCTATGTTTTTATTAAAGTTTGTCCTTGTTTTTCGTATTACCCATTATCTAAGTTTGCACTTGCTTTTTTACACTTTTGGAGCAACTTTATAAAGAAATCTCCTTGAAGGACACCGTCGTAATTGATGTTAACTATAGAAAAACGCAAGTGGTATTTCTTTTTACTCCGTCTCTAGTTCTTTGAATAAAACTTTCTTATTTAAGGTTTAAAAGCTCAATAGAAATTTTATTTCAACCATTGCTCATATGAAGGTCAACGGTTTTAAGTTTCTGGAGTAAAATGGGAACTATATATATATATATACATATATAGTCACTAGAATGCTTAAAAGTAAGCATTTGATTATTTTATTTTTCAAAGATTTTTTTTTATTTGGTGCAAGTAAGTATCAGAGATTCAGCAAAATAATATAAAAATATTTTCATTCAATTCAGTAATAAATAAAATATCTTTATTGTTCAGTTGGAATTTTATTTTTAATTTCAAGTAAAAATGCACACAATTACATTAAAATCCATAATTTTAATATTTTAAATTAGCTTTAATTTTAAACAATTCTTTCATTCACATCTTCCTATTGTGTAGTTGATTTTCATTTACTTATATAATTTTTGAGGGGGAAAATTTTTGTTTCTTCTGCTCTTGTATCGCGATGTAGACTGACTTATTTCTTACCACCGATTCCTTATATATCGGATGACAGTTATAACATTCGACCAATCAAATTTTCACTGATGAATGTTAATAAATAAGTTAAGGCAAAAGTTAATTAAATAAGTTATTATTTAAACGTTTAATATTGATATTTACATTTTATTTTTTACTTATAGCATTTTACTCATTAACAGCTAAGCTAGCGGTGCCAATAATAAATATAAGAAACAATTTTCGACGGATTATTTTAAAATGATTACATACAAACATTATTAATTTATAACTTTTAAAAAGAGAATATCCCAAACCTTTATTAGTAGAATATAAAAATGAATTATGAATTAATTCTGAAATTTATACTCTGGTTTGCAGCATTACGAAATCTGAGAGTTGCCTCCCGTGCCAACTGTGCTTTTTCCGCAAAGGCATTGTCTTCGCATTGACCTGCAAAAACTGCTGTTTATTCTCCCAAATTAGCTATTATAAATCCCTTCCATTACTCATTTTTTGTTGGGAGCAATGTTACAAGCAATCTATCATATTGATTTATGCTTTCTTTTTTTTGCCACAGCATAATCAATTACAGTGCCTGTAACAGCTGATTTTTTTCCACCGTTTAATTTAATTTAAGGAAGAGAATAACAATTATCAGGCCAAGGGGTTAAAAATTATCTGTCAGAATTCACTTGTTGATCTTTAAACAAGCTTGCTCAATAAATGTACCCTCGAACATCTTTGAAATGTTTTGAATGCAAAAATATTAAAGCATTTTTATTATAAATTTTAATTTCTTCCATCTATTAAGAAAACATTTTCACAGAATAAGTTTATAAGATAGATATTGTAGATTTTCTAGTGAATTATAAAAATGATTATTAGTAATTTCAGAATTTTCAGAACGATTCCTAAATATACTATCTAAAGCCGCTAATATAGGAATTTAAGCAATAATTTCAATAAAACAATCTATTTGAAACTAAAAATTAAACTAAGAAGTATCTAAGCAACTTTTCAAGTCCAATTAAATTTCCTTAGAAAGGAAAAATAATCTACATTTGCTTGCTTTCCAGATTATTGAATATTATTTTGATTTCTTAAGTTAACATTTTTCATGCGATTAATGAATAGAAAAAAAGTGTAGCCTATTGAATTTGTAAGCAATTTTGATACTCTTCAGAAATACATAACGAAACATTTGTGTAAGTTTTACATGAGTACCAAGTAATTTTATAGGCCTATCTCTAAAGAAGTAAGATCAGAATCGACGTAAATTCCTGCATGCTGCAAGTCATGAAAAAGTTGATATACTTATTCAAATACATATTCTGGTCTATATCATTTTGCTTTTGGAGTCATTTTAATTTATGATGAAATTTAGATTTATGATTTTTTTTATCATTTCAGAACATTATATTGATTTTTGTATGAGGTTTTTGGCGTCAACAAAAATCCGTAGGTGAAAAATAAAACTTTTAATATATATGAATTGGCATCTAAAAAACAGCTTTTAATAACGTATTGCCACTGCATTTACAGAAGCTCTGATTTAAAAAATAAGTTAATTACTACAGTAAATAAAATCTTCAAAAATGTAATTTTGATCACGTGATTATATGAAATGAAATAAATAGGATATGTGGTATTTTTTTTAAATAATAAATGAGAGACAAAGTTTTTTTTATCGTTTGCAATACTAAAGTTACTAATTCAATGAAACAATTAAAATGAATTAAAATATAATTCAACTCGCAAGAGCACGTGGTGCTTGACTGTTCAAAAAATTATATTCTGACATGATACGATGAAATAGGCATAGCAAACTTCATTTTAATCTTTATTTAATTTTTTATTAAGTTCATAAAATTTTAATTTAAAAAACAAATCAAAATTCTATCTTAAAAATAAAGAAGTTGCACCCATTATTATCGATTTTTTTAATTGAGAAAAACTTTTTTTGGTAAATTGAGAAAAAAAAAAGAAAGATCGATTTATCTACTGTGGATATATTACCTTAAAAAGTTGATCCACTGAAATATAAATTTGAAATTAAAACTAAAGTTGAAAGTAAAGAACTGCCTTTATTCCTTCTTATTTTCAGCATAGTTTTTCGCAGCACAGTTTTAGTTGGAAATAAGATTGGTAGTATTAATTAATCATACATTTCTTTTGAAATTTATCTATCCCAAAAAAGGGTCTATGATTGTTGAGAATCATTATAAATGAGTTTGATAAATCACCAGGTTAAAGAGAAATCTTAAGTATATTTTGCAAAGGCATGAAAAGTCAAATGAGAGCTCAGTCATTGGTCTTGATATCTAACCACAGCTCAGTATAGCTACAGTGTAGTTTTGAAAGGAAGCAGATATGATTGCAAATTAACATGTAAAATAAATGGAGTTTTATTCTCGTAGAATTTAGCTTTGGTTATCAAGACAATACAAGTCTAATACGGCCAATCTTACTTCTGAGTGAAATGTTATTGTATCAAACATTTGAAAATAATAAAGTACATAGCAATGAAACAATTGTAATTTCTTACTTACAACTGAAAATAATTAACTGCTTATATTTTGCTATGTAACCATTCTTAATGCATCCATGAAATAACAAAAATCAAATTTTTAATATTGATCATTTGAAAGTTTTTCTTAAATGTATGTGTTGAATCGACGTGTAATATTAGTACTTTTAAGAATCATCAGTCCTCTTACGTAGAAAAGGAATAAAGTATTTTGACAACCTCTGTCAAACAAATGCATTAGCGAATGATCAAATTAAAAACATTTTTATTCATTATTAAGATTAATTTGAGCAGTTTTTAAAGAAACGTGATTGATTGAGAACACGGAGATTAATTAAGAGCATGAATATGTAACTGATATATTTTCAAAAAATGTTCAAAATTCAAAATCGTTTTGAAAAAATCTACTCGGAGGAAAATAGTTTGAAATATAAATAATCATATTATTCCATAAAGATGATTATTTATTAATTAATGATATAATAAATTATAATTCCTAAATAAAAACTTAGTACAGTAATTATTATTTATTAGAAACATTCATTTCATAAAACTTATCTACTTATTGAACTATTCATTTATTGAATTTCAAATATGTATTTAACATTATTAAATAAAAAGAAGAGCAAAACATTAAAACACATATTTCTTTTTATTTAATTTGAGAGAAATAAAACCAGTGAAAAATAAAAGCATTTGCTTTTGTTGCATAACTGTCGCAGATTAGTTAACACATTTTAAGAACAGTATAGTATTTTTTTAAAAAAATTATTACACTTTATTTAATTGTAAGTAAGTTTGATGCATTTATTGATTACTTTCTTATATTTAGTTAATAGGGGAAAATTTGGAGTTTATTTACGCAATTTAAAAAAGAAAATCTTTTTTGGTAGTAAAAATGTTTAAAGAAATTAATTGAATCTATATTGAATAATGCAACACTATATATTTTATTGAGAAAAGTGCAAATACTATGGTTTTACTTTTTTTTTCATTTAGTTTTAAAGGGAAACTAAAGTTGTCCTTTTAAGTTAAGGAACTTAATGTTGCGTTCGCGTCTGGTGCCTCAGCATCTCATTATTTTAAAAAATAATGCGGTGACTGTGCTACTGCAATCAAAGAAAGATAAGATGTAGAAAGAGATATAGAATTGAAGGAGAGAGATAATAGGATTGCGCTAATTTTGTCCTAATTTTCTATATTATTCATTTGCGAGACTGATGTGGCAAATTAACTGACAGAATTCCTGTACTCCATTTCAAGACGATAATATAATCTAAAAATGTAATTTCTGGTTACCTAGAGGTGCAATAAATTCTTTTTTTTCTCATACACATGTTTCACATAAACGTAATCCGATAATTTCATTCTTACATTAAAGAAAGTAAGGTACAATTAATTATAAAAGAACCTACTTATATCAAAAAGAATTTCTAAAAGAATATATATAAATGCGTTTCAGATTTTTATAAGAAAACGGATTTGATTGTATTAAACTTTACTCATAGTCAAAGATTTTTCGAAGATAGACATGCCGTAATTTTTTTCCTTATAAAAGCACAGATGGAAAGCCATTTTGTTAAGGTTGGCATGTTTAAAGCCATGGGTTATGGGTATTTTATCCCTTTCAAGCTACCAAGTAATGTACAAGTTAAGAGTAAACAAAATAAGCTATAAAGCATAATGACGTTTCTATACCTTTTTTTAGTAACTCAAAGGACAAATACTAACCCTAAAAGCCCTAAGTTTAATACTATTTATTTATATATAATTTAATATTAGTTCAATTTCTTAAATTTGGCTAAGTATAATTTCAATTTCTTAAATTTGACTAAATATATTTTTAATTTCTTAAATTTGACTAAGTATATTTTCAATTTCTTAAATTTGACTAAGTATATTTTCAATTTCTTAAATTTGATTAAGTATATATTCACTTTCCTAAATTGTATTTAAGTATGTATAAATACAAGGAATTATGGATATAAATTTCATAAATAAAGCAGTTTTTATTAGTGGGTGGATATTTTGGGATATAATAAATGTCGAATTTCAGATATGTTTAGAAACTCACAGTCAATAAGTTTTTGAAATTTTATATGTCTTTTCTAATGGCGATAAGTTAAAACGTGTAAATGTAATTCATATAACAAGGAAAACTATTGCAAGAAAAACATTTTCCAAGATATGCTGTTTTTACAAGTAAAACAACCAAATAAGCAACCGTTATATTAAAAACTACACCTTTTATAATAAATATTCAAATACACTTTCTCAAAGCCAATTATTAATATAACAAACTTGCAACTTAAAGCAGGAATAATTTTAAAAATTCGAATCATTTTTAATTAATATTGTAAAGAATATCATGCCAAAAAATTCTAGAGATTGTTAAAGAAATTGTTTTTTCTTGTTAATTCCTTCTGGCATTTTATGTGCAATACTTTGTTTCATAATAGACGAAGGCAAGACATTTTCGAAAAAGAAATATTTTTATTCTTGAAATAATTTTGCTAATAAGACTCTGTTTGAGTTTCTATGATTTTATGAATTCTATTATAAAATTTTAATGAGTTTCGAAGCTTATCGCTGAAGTAAAAGTTTTAATCAGTTTCAAAATGGTTGAGATAATTTAATTTTTTATAAAGTCATTTTTATTTGTCAATAAAAAAGAATGCATATTTAAATGTTTATTGTTTGAGTTACCTGGAACACTCTTAACAAAATATTTTCTTTGTTTTACAACGCATTTTTAGAATTAAAATTTACTATGTATTTTTAATATTTTTAATTGGTCCATTAAAAATAAATATATATTTGATTACGGATATAAAAATTAAAACATTTTAAAACTATTATTTAAGAAAAAAATTGAAATATATTCAAATTAGTAGGAAAAATTTATTATATTGGCAATATCTGAATTTAATATTTTCCCAAAAGCAATTCCCAAATTAAACTTTCTTTTTTTCCGGGTAAAACCACTTAGTCTCATTTTCTTAGCAGAGTTCCTTTTAAAAAGTGAATGTAAGAAACAAAATGAGATTTTTACTAATTTTTTATACTCTTATAACTCAATTCAATAAAAGTAAATTTATTTTGTAGAAAAAATTCAACGTAGTATCCACTTCAAACTTGAGTATATCACTTTTACCAGAATGATCACAGTTAAAGAGATTCTATTCATTCTGATATTTACGTGCCTTTATTAGCAGTAGTTGAGTTTCAGTTAAAAAAAGACACTTTAGATGAGAAAAATTGATTTTACTAAAAGCTTGGTTTTAGGTATTTGAGACTGAATAAAGCATTCAGCATGTAAAGAAAACTTTTTAGAGAATACTGTATAAATATTGACTAAGAACTTTTTTTTATTTATTTTTAAGCAGAAGCTTAGCTTTTTCATATTCACTTCGATATTCTATAAGAGGAAGAAACCATTAAAATTATCTTCTCATTTGCATTTTCATTAAAAAAACTTAAGCTCCATCTTCTTCTTTACTACGCTTTGCACCTCATTTTAAGGAACCTCATTTGAGTTGAGAATCATTAGAATGCTGGAAAAATAAAATAAAAAAAGAACTTTTTAACGCATACATGCTGGTAAAACTAAAATTTCTTTCGATCGATTTGATAAGCAATGATAATTTTTTTCTTTAGTTTACTGATATGCAGGAAACTCTCTGGAAGACATTTAATAAACATTCCTAAAACGATTTTATTTTTCTCATAGTCAAATGTCCTCTCATTTATATCTTGAAAAAAAATTACGAAGCCAAAAAAAGTATTATTTATGATCACAAATTAAAATATTTCTTATTTAATAATCATCTTTAAGAGTGATTTAATAGACAAACGAAAATGTTTGTTAAAAACTGTATAGGAGATTTTTTAGTTTCATATTTTTTATTTCATGTTACATTCTTATAATCATAGATTTTTACAGATACAAATATTAATCAATATGCATAACTGATTTCCCGACACTACTTTTTTGGAGCCAAAGTTATATAAAATAGATATTCAACTAACGTCGCAAATTTAAGTAAATATAAAACCTTGAAATTAAATATATTTGCTTAATGCGCTTATAAGTCCAGAAGATTTTAGGAGAAGAAGAATTATGTGGAACTAAGACGTATTTTCTGCTGAACAATTACAAAGGTTAAACGTATTACGATGCTTTTTTCTATACTAGTTTTCAAAGGTTTTTTAGGAAAATCTATTTTATTTATTTATTATTAAGAAACCAGTTACGCATCTAATAGTGAAAAAAACTGCTAGAAATATTTTCCCTGAATGTGCTTTTCGCCATAAATATTTAAATTAAGAGAATGTATAGATAATATTTAAAAGTCTATACATAATTTATTAGTAATACTTACCTACAATTAGGATTAAAAGAAATATTATTTTAAAAAATATTTCTAATCACCTTAAGTACTTTAAACTTTAGTCGATACTAAAAATTATAATTTTATTTTTATTATTTAACAATTATTTTGAGAATAAAGCTTTCAAACTATAATTGTAACTAAACTGTATTCCACCACATTCTTTTATCTGTCTTAAATTCTATACGTTTTAAAGCTTAGCAGAATATTTCTTTAGTAGGCGTTTTATTACATCTAGGCTAAAGAAAATAATTTTATACTTTACTAAAAAACTTATTCTGACGATTTTCTACAAAAGGAACTCAGTACAAAAAATATTATTCTAAATTCTTATACAAAAAAATCAAATATGGAGAATATGATGTACTTGTATGCCACAATCAATAAATATATACGAAAATGAATTTGAAAGATTCTCCAAAAATGAGCTCAATATTACCTCATCGAACATTTATTCCTAAAATATGAAGTCTATACCTAATATATGAATTCCTAAAATATGAAGCCGAAGTTAGATTCGAGAATGTTCGATAAATGATCAACAATCTGTTATCCATTGAAATAAAAAATAAGAAAATGTATCGGTGATTTTTTTTCGATATCTAACTCGAAGCCTTCCGAATCACTTTAAAAATTATTTGGCTACCTCCTTTTATTTTCCCCAATAAATCGATGAACTCTTTTCGTATAAAAACAACATTGAAAACCAATAGGATTAATCCTTGGAAGATAAACTTCGTTTTTATACTGCGCATACCATTATTTTTCGCTTACTTTTCTGTCAGTTAAAATCTGTCAGTCATGGATAAAAAAATCTCTAAAACCTATAAGCGTTATTTTCAATTTAACTCAAGTTTGAGGTGGTGTATATAATTCCATGATTCTTTTAAAAATACCATTTTATGTTTCATTTTACTTTGAGAGTGCCTTAGTCAAATTCGAATATAAAATTTTATTATTATCACTGAAAAAAGCTCAAAAATGATCAATGCAATTAGATAAAATATATCAAATTTTAAACAATCTATACTATCTATTATAACAAGCAAAGAAGAAGGTTAATTAATTTACAATCAATTTATTAATAGGCTTTAAATATCGTTCATATTCCTCTTTATTGTATTAATTTAATTTCATTAATTTTTGAAATTGCTAAAAGTAAAGTCTAAGACAAATATAAATAAGTAATAAAACAGAAACTGCTTATTGAATCAAAAAGCCATTTTAAGTAAAAAATTCATAAATTTCGAAATATTGATACTATGAAAATATATCGATTGTGGAAAAAGCAAAGATCATTTTTTTAAATTCGTAAGCACGATTTTTAACAGGAACTTACGGTGATATTTTTTATTCTTGAACTTAAGATGTAGTTTTAGTTTTTATGCAGCGAATTACATCTAAGTGTGGTTAGAATATTTTGGGTATTAAAAAATATTGTAATAGTTTTTATACATATACCTCTCTGGTTTCGATAATGGAGAAAAACTGGGTCATATCATATTCTTTACCCAAAACTGCTTTTTAAAATTCAACCAACATCTAAGTTATTACGTAATAACTTTTATGAAATTTAATCATAAAAGTTATTACGTACTAAAATCATGGTTAACCATTCAACAAACATTTATCAAATTCACTTGTACTTCTTAATTAGCCCGATTAATAGAAAAATGTTAGTGTTTTTTTCCCTTTATTCGTATTTCACGTTTGGGAAAAACATATAGGTAGTGAAAAATAACAAGTTTTATTTTTTTACTGTAAGATTTGTAAATATATCATAGGTAATTATATAATAGAGGAAATATAGTATTTTGATTATATTAACATTCCGTCCTATAACAATAATAAAATTTTAAATCAAACAATTTATCTGATTTTTTTGTAATTGTACACATATTCACTAATTAATAAGTAAAGAAAGTTCTTATGCAACTATGTTTAATAGGTGAATTGTTAGATATTTGTTAGTTGGTTCTAGAATAACTGTATCGAGCAGTACTGTTGTACGAATTGCAAAAAAAAAAAATTGAAGTTCTTGATTAATTTAAAATCATTTTAAGGTTCAAAGAAAGCATGAAATAAACTATGAAAATGTAAGCAAATATAGATTATTTGAGATTTGATACGAGATAAAAAATTTCATACCTTAGTATCATAGCTTAGTAAAACGGGTTTTATCAGCAATTTAATTAAAAGTCTCTGAAGGAGATTAAAAAATATAATTAAGTTCGTCGAACAACGAAAATCACACAGAAAAAATTCTTCCAAAGATTAGTTTGTAGGATTTGATGGCTACTGTTGTGAAAGGTGTTTAATTAATTTTATCACAGGAAACTAAAATTTAGATCATATAGCAAGTTTAATAAAAAAAATTTGAATTATTAACATTACGGTAATAAAAAGAATGATTGAAATAGGCTATGCTGAATTTGTATAATAGATTGAAATATTTTATATTCATTCTAATGATTTTGTAAATAATGGAAAATAATTATTATTAGTATTTTGCTATCAAAATGCTTAAAATATTGAATTCATCTATCATCTAAAATTTTAGAATCAACATTGCTATGATTTTGTGAAAGGGCTTTAGAAAGATCTGAATTATTTTATGCAGAGTGATTTCAAATTTATAATGTGAACTTTGAGAGGAGGTAGAGAACAAGGATAACCATAAAAATCATATAGAAAACCCAGATTGAAATTCATTTCTTTAGTCATAAATGCAAAGTGTCTCAGTTAAAAAAAAACCAAGATGTTCTTCTAAAATTGGTTTAATGAAACTTTCAACAGTGGTGTATTTATTCAAAACAATTACTTACTTGGTAGGAATTTATGGGCTCTAAGGATGCAAATAAAATATGAAAGGTAAGACGAAGCTTTAATGTCGACGTCTTTGACCAGTAAAATATTTACAACCAACTTAATTTATCTTTCTTTTCATGTAATTTTCTGTGTTTGTACCTTACCACGAAACCTGTGCTCATACATTTCTATCACAATAGACGATTACTATAAAATGAATGTACCACTGTTGAAAATTCCATCCAAATATCTTCTTTAGTGTAGAAATTTTTAAAAAAGACACCTTGTTTCAGTTGAATTGAGGCTCTCGGTATTTTTAACTTAAAAAATTGAAGGGCAACCTGGGTTTCCTATGCAAATATTATTTGTATCCTTGCTCTTTACGATGAATTGAGCGATTAATTTAGAGTCACCCGTCATATTTCAACTGCAAAAGGTAAAAACAACAACTAAGCATTAAGGATTTATGTAACTTATTTTCACTTTTATGAAAATTATAAATAAAGCTGAAAATGCTTTAAATTCAAGGAAATAAGAAATATTAAATTACTAATAGTAGACGACAGCTAATGTTAACAAAATTTTAAAAAAAATATATAGTTATGATATTCATTTCCATTTAATTTCTTTCTATTCAAATTATAGCAGACGATAGAGACTAATAATTTATTTTTACTTTTATTTTAAATAACGTACAATTTTTTTGGCAATTTGTTAAAATAGTTAAAAATAAAATACATTAAGTTATTTCAAAAGTTTCACTAGATACATGGCATACTTTTTAAAAAGGGCTCAATATTGTGAATCACACAATATTAAGTCGGTATAAATATTCAGAAAGTTTAAATCATTTTTTCGCAAATCAATAAACTGTTGTAGATATGTTAATTTACAATATTATATTTGATAAAACTTATTAGGAATAATTTATATAAAAAATATAATATTTTTAATAGTTTATATGGCTAAAAGGTTTAGAATTTATTAATTTTAAGAAAAAAGGCAATTAAATATGTTTCAATTCCATAAACGTATTTCAAATTTTTACCTTTAATAAGATGAATTATATATATATATATATATATATATATATATATATATATATATATATCGTTCATGTTAATAGACTGTTAGTTGGATACTAATTCTACTCATGTTTGAAGAGCTGTCGAAACATAAAAGCTATATATATGAAAATATTTATTTTTATATTCTGTTTATCATATTCTGCTTAGTCCAAAAATTCTGAATCTACCAATACTGGAAAAGATGTAGTTACAAACATAACCAAAAATTATATCTAGCCTTCATGGCATTTTATGTTTATAAATAATCATCAGGTTTATTTCATTTGGTTTTTATTTATATTGTTCGAGAAAAAATGCTAATATAGTTAATAAGTTTTTTTATCAATTATATACGCTTTTTGTAAAATATGAGTGCATTAGAGCCCACACCCACTTGCATTAAATAAATTCCTACTGGGGAAATGAAAAAAATATGGTCACATTTCTACAAAATAAATTGCATACGCATTCATAAAAAGGCAAAAAAGCAATGTATCTATTTTAAAGATAATAATAAAATTTAGATTTAACATGAGTATGAAACAAACACAAGCCCCAAATAAGTGAATACCAATTTTTTTCAAGCTTCTGGGGACCATACGATTCTTATTTTCTTTCAAACGCGAAAGAGCTTTTTTTTGGTCGAGAAAAAGAATGAAAACCCATTTTCAGGCAGCGAAAGTAGCATTCTTGAATATTATTCCAGATCTTTTCTCTTATTTTGATCCCATCGTAATCAAATCTCCCTCAATATCAGGAATAGAATTCCGATGTAGGAACCAACCACACGAGCTCTATGGGATTGAATCTTGTTTTACGGTGAATGAGAAATTCTTTTATATGTTAGAGTGTGGGAAAGGAGTTAGTATATACCTCGCTAAAGTGTTATTTTTAAAAAGTTACTATTCTTTTGCACTTTTCCTACATATATTTTGTTCATTAAATATTTTTATTAAAAATACTATTATTATCGATTTAGTGAATTGTGCATTTATTTTTGTAGTTGGTATTGGAATATGTAAAGTGGAATGTTGAGTTATATAAAATCAAATCTGTTAATTTATCATATTTTTTATAAAAAATGAGGAATGATTATTGCAGTAGATCCTATCGCAGTTTATAATCCCATAAATGCAAATCATATTCGATGCATTCTTTGAAATAAAGTAATGCTGAATCATAGAGTACAAACTCATACTTAATTTAATCTTTTAATGCTGACTGGACAATAATTCTTTTTTCAAAATATCTTACCTCAAATAAATATTTTTTTAATGTCAAGAAATGAAGTCTAAGAGAAATAAACTTGATACTTGAAAATTAAAACAAATTCATTCATGTCTAAAATATTATTCATGACTACAGTAATAGAACAAAATTAAGAAGCGTGCATTAATTGTTTTGAAAAATTTGGCTTAGGCATCACGTTATTTATTAAAGGTTCGTTGTAAATGGAGTAGTTTAATAAATAGAATGTTAAACAAAATGAATGTTATTCACAAAATTTACTTTCACTTTAGGTTTTTATGGCATTTATAAACTTAAAATACATGCAAGGGTTATTTTGACAACCTGATATGTAATCGTATAATGATTATAACAAATGGAGTTTATGCCTTGAATGATGTTTATAGCAGTTATCTGTTTGTGTATAGATTACGGTATTGTGTTTCATGCCTGGTTACGATCTGATTTGAAAGATGTTCATGGACGGTATACACAATATGTAGCTTTTATGTTTTGTGAAAAGGTAACCCGATTTCTATGGCTTATCGAATAGTATGAACAATGCATGAGATGCATGTAAACTTTAAAAAAACGAGCCTCCTATCCTGACTTAGTATCCGGAGTATTTTAATGATAGTTCTCAGTGCAATACTGAGGATGGTAAGTGTGGTTATTTCTGCCTTACCAATCACTGTTAAACTCTTGTCGCAGAAGATACGCTATGTCAGCGAAGTGGAAGTGATTTGACCTTGCATTTTACATTGACAACTATTAAAACAAGAATTAAACATCCTACAAGAAGACACCATCTCTAATTTTAGACGCACCGGATGATGAAAAGGGAAATATAAGGTAAAATACATCGTTCTCATGTTTTAAGTTTTATTGGGTTCAATGGCTTCACAAAATTAGTATAACTTATAGAATATTGGCAAACGTTGAATAAGATCACAAGAATTTTTTGGATTATTGGGAGATTTATGCCGAATTTTTTTTAATTAACTATATCAGTGTGCATTTAGAATTTAAAATATAAAGAGAACCTTTATCGGATTTAAACTATACTTATTTTTTTTTAATGATACCATATATTTTTTTCTTTATGTGTCTGTTTCAACCACCACTTCATAAGAGTCTCTAAAGAAACTAAATATGTAATTATTTTGATTGTGTGAACTGTTTTGTTTACTGTGCAATTAGCTGCATACTCATTTTCGAAGAACTGCATAAAATTAAAACAAAATTTCAAAACACGTAATTTTTGTCATTCCCTTTCTGTCCAGTTGTGCAAGGAATGCTAAATATTTTTTTAATTAATTTTGTAATAAGTGCAAAAATGAAAAGACTGACTGTACATAAAAATAGTATGCACTTCCTTGTTATTCAGCCATATCACAGTTATAGTTATAACGAAATCATTTGCATTTCTTAATTAAAAGTCTAGAAATATATCTTAAATATTCCATGCATGCTAATTGAGTGAATCAATATAAATCATTCTTAAACCAAAACAAAAAACTTCTACTGACAGACTTATAATATTGCTTCACTTTTATTCTTAATTCTTTCATTAAAGTTTTATTTATTTTTTTCATTTTCATTAGATACAGAAGTGAAATTTTGTTGTTCGTTATAGCTAATTTTTTTTTACCTTTGGATACAGAAAATTTCGATTAAGTTTCTAAATTTTAAAAAAAATTCTACTCTTTTATAAATATCCATTTCCAATTTCAAAGTTATTTTTATTCAATTACAGCATATTTCAAGTTGATATGATTAATATTTTCCTAACAAAAGAAGATGGGTAATTTATTATCTTTTTACACATAAACAATTTATTGTTTCATATGAGTAACAAATCTGTGAAATAAAAATTTAAAATTTTTCAAAATTATTAATAACATTTATACATGTATAATGCAGTATAATCAAATATCATTGCTATTAATAATTGAATCTTGAAATCGTTCTTACTTTGGACTAGATTTATAAAAAAATATATTATAAACTAGATTTTGATTGAAAAAGACAATATTTATATGGATTTAATTGAAAACCTCTAATTATTCATTGCTCCGTGAATAAAGTTCAACTCATATTTAAATCGGATCACTAAAAGGAAAATAGGGTGCAAGTTAAAACTGTTTTTTTATGTAGGAGTTACTTACACAGGATGATTGATTGCTTAAAAGTGAAACCGTTTTTTCCCCATTATTTAACTTTTTTTTCCTTTTATACGATATTTGCGTTAAAAAAAAGAAAGGAGATTGGATGTCTGCATCAGTTACCTGAACAGAAGCATGTGTATTTATTTTTAAAATGAGAAGCACCATATGTGGATAAAAATGCATTCAAAATAAAAAGTTATTTTTAGATACCTCTCACCTCTCCTTTCACCTACTTATTAAAGAATATATTCTCGCATATTTAAAAAAAACATTCATAGAAATATTGTTTGACACACACACACACACAATACATCCAAACATCAAATTTGCACCATAATAAGTTGGATAAATTCATATGAGAAAATAACTTCACCCATTTTATCATTTTAAAATATATGCAAAAAGTCATTCGGAATTGAGAAAAAAAT
Organism: Argiope argentata; assembly: GCA_026289955.1. NCBI lineage: Eukaryota > Metazoa > Arthropoda > Arachnida > Araneae > Araneidae > Argiope > Argiope argentata. The sequence goes on from JAOUZG010047236.1 coordinate 256,690, forward strand.
AACACATAATTAAATGCAGCTTAATAATAATTTAAAAATAATGTAAATAATCACCCAGATAAGAAAATTTAACTGTTAAATGTTTCCTTAGCTCAAAGTAATATATTATCTTGCAAAAGAAAAAAATGCTTATTATTTGACACTTTAAGTTTTAAGTGAACTCCGTTTCACTTCATTTATCTTTGAAAAATACTTCTTAATTTAAACATTTTGACAGATCAATCATAAAGATATAATTTTTTTTTGTTATTTCCATAATAGTTTATCTTAATTTGAATATAAAAACTAATCTAGGATCCTTGCACGGATATATTTCTTACTCTAAAACATATAATATGATTATTTTCATGATGTAGGAAATGAAAAGATGATTGCTATTTTTTGTTTTGAAAAATGAGTTTAATTATAAGTTTTGAACTTAACCCATTTCAGATATCAAGAAAAAATTTAAATATAAATTGCAGATAAAAAAGATAATTTCCAATGATCGAAGGGGAATTTTTTGCTTACATAAACATTAGACCGAATATTTTATGAATAGGGTGGAATTATGTATTAGTTATTACTCAAAAATACAAGATAAAATACCTAAAACTATTGTTTTGTTTAATATGACCATAAAGCCTTGTCCGGTCCCGCCAGTACTTTAACATAATTTAATACTCATTCATCTTCATTATTGAAACACAATAGCACTGAGTCACATTTATTTGTGGCGTTATTTTTCATGCCCAATTTATTTGCGAAGCTTCCTGGCTCTTTATTAAAACTCAACTCATTTCTTTGGAAATAATATTGATATGCATATTAGATACCTAAATAATTAATTTTGCCTAAGTTTTATTTTCTTTGGAAAAGTGAGGGAAAATAACATGAATTAAACATATTTACCATCTAATATTAATCATTTTTCCAAGTCTTTCCGAAAGAGAATTACTACATCTCTGTCGTATTCATTAGTTTACAAATTTATATAAACTTTACTGATATTCATATTTTACATTTCATTTGTGGGCATTTTTCTTAATAGAAACGGCAGTTTCTTGATAAATATGTATACTGTTGATATATAATGTTTTAAAAATATATGCACGATATGAATTTTTAATTCCGCCTGAGATTTTCAAAAAAACTTTACTTTGAAAAGCTATTCATCAAAGAATAGATATTAAACATGCACTGGACTCCAAATATTAAATTGCAATCCTACTTTTCTCAATTATTCGAAATAGTTTCTTCTCATGCTTTACAACTTAGCCTTGCGCAATTTTGTTGATCGATACAATGCAAATATCTATCGTACGCTAGGCTCCATTTAAGAATTTAATAAGAATCGACATCTAATAAAATAATATGTTAGTCTGTTCCTTATTTGAGATACTTCAGACAACTCTTAAAATATATGTCATCAAAATAAGACAGAAATAATTTATGAGCCCTATGTGCTTATATACCAATAATTAATCAACAGTACAACTATTATTTCCAAAGTTATCGAATCTTAGCTAATCACAATCATATTTCAAGTAATTAGTTGTAACAAAAAATAATTAATGAAAATATTAAATGAAATTGAATTGAGATAAAGGACAATTCAACAAGTTTTGGCTAATCAATCTCAAGCAAATGCCTATAAATGTGTTTTGGATGGATTAAATTCTTTTAAGTTTCTTTTGAAAAATAGTAAACTTTGAATCTTTTACTATATCAAAATATATCATCACCACATTAATAAATATCATTACTTCGAGATCAGATGACCACCTTATGTTCTCTCGAGACACTTTTAAACACATTTTGCCAACATAATTTTGAAATTCGTTTTGCAAGTGGTTAAAGATACCAATATCACAAAGGGCAATTATCTGTTAAATTTAATTAAATCTCAGTCACTACTGACATGTCATATTAGATTGCATTATGATTCAAGGTTTCTATTTCTTTATCAAATAAACTCACAAAATTTTTATTTAATCAGATGCTCTTTGTATCTTCATTAAAAATCAGAACTTACATTTAGGGTTGCATAGTACAAACATAATTCAATAGACATTATATGCATACATAAATTCGTAAAATAGGATACATTCAGCAAAGAGTAGAAACATTTTGAAAAAAGCAGAAATATAGCATTTATTTAATGATTATTAAACTAATTAAAGCATTCAGATAAATTATTTAAATATTTGACCTCATTTATTATAAATTACATAAACAAAACATTGCATAATTTAACATAATTTACACAAAATTAAACAATTTACTACAAAGCAAAAGCCTTAAAAGTGCCAAAATTATTATTGAAGTCAAAGTTAAAAGTTTAAGATTTTGAAAAATTAATCAATTTTTGAACGTTATTCAAGTTGTTTGCAAATACTCCGTCGACAAATTATGAAGAATTGTACTTAATCAAACTTATCTGGTAATTACTCGATAACAGTGATCAATATCGTTTCATAAATATAACATTCAGTTAAATGGAGGAGCATTAATAAAATTATAGGTTGTCAAATTAACAGATTAACATTATGCTTGCTAACCCGTATTCCATAAATTGCCAAATGAATGGATTTGCTAAGCTATGTGCTATAAATTGATTACGGTAATGGATATCAGTAAGAAATGTTATTTCAAACAGAGGGACACTCAAATAAGATTGTTTATTAAATATTTTAAGAAAATGTCGTACGTTCCGGAAAGCATTCACGCAATCATATTTGTTAATGAGAATTCGCTTCATATAGAAATCCGAATCAATAAAAACTATTTTGATTCATTAACTACTTATTGTGTTTGCACTTTCGATCAAATCAAAAGAGAATATCACTTGCTTCCAACATTTAATTAAAAATCTATACAAGCATTTTGTTCCACTTCTTCTTCAAAATAATTGTGGATTTGAATATTTGTAATTAGTCTTATTATACTTTTTTACCATTTTATTTGCTGGGCGCGCTAATGATTTGAGAGTAATGAAAGCAGGAAATTTTCTAAATTTGTGGAATAGATTCTTATAAAAAAGTTTCATATTCTTTTATAAAACATAATAGCACATTTCGCTCTACATCGTCAATCGAGGAAATATTGCAATAAATACAAACGAAATCCCAGCAATATCGGTCCCATGTGTGATCGATATATTAATGAGGCTTACATGGGTGGTGGAATCCATTGTTTTCCCGGACTAATGTTGTTAAATGATTCAGTACGGTGTAATTAACAATCGTTGTCTTCCTTCATTTGACTCCACATTTAGAGGACTGCGTCTTTCCCTCTTCTATAATGTGTTTCCACTGGTAATCATTCAACTGAACATACAAGTACGGAATTTGTATTGTAAGTCATTTAGAACATAAATTAACTGAGTGCTTTATAAAAACCTACCCATTTATTTCCTCCAGGCTTTAATAGAATTCAAATATGCTATCTATATAAATAAAGCTACTTAAAACACTTCATTTTTGCAATAATTCGGGTTAAGCTATAACTGCATAATTTTTTATAACAAATAGTTTGAAGTAAGGTATTTAACTCAACCAATAAATAATTTTCTTCCCTATAATGCATTTTATAATACTATTTAGCTCACAACTGCAAGTTTGTGCATTTCCATCTTCAACTTTCTGAATTACTATATTTATTATGCTTTTATTTTTTATGTAGTTGGCTGCTGTTTATGCCGTTAATTTCATGATCATCTTATTTCGAATATGTAGCCATTTTTAAAATCTAATATGTATCTTTTCTTATCCTCATGCATTAGATACTACATACTAAGAGAATGACACACATTCTATAAGTATTTTCTATAGCAAATATCTCAATTAATGATTTCGAAGAAGAAACAGTAGGATCCCTGGAATATACATTTATAATAAATGCAAATTATTAGCTTCGTAACCAAATGAATTAAAACCCGAAAAATATGTTTGCTTCATTTTTTTGTTCTTCGAACTTCTCGCCACTCAAAGACTAATACCTGTAAAATTCTGCCTGAAAGTACAGAGTAAGCATTCTTTAATTTTAGTTTCAGTTTCTTGGAACGGAGACTCTCTTGATTGTTCAATGTTATTATTTTTTCATTTGCTTTCTTTCTGCTTTGAATTTTCCACTAGTGAAATTCACAAATATCTTTTCTCTAAAATGGTTATGGCTAGGAAGTGCTAAAATTATTTCATTTTTAATTCTTTAAAAATTTGTGTTTCAATTTTAAAACAAATTGATTTAAGGCTGTTTATATTGTTTGCATTTTCTAAAAGACGATTCTAAATTGCAGCTTCTTTTCAGTAAATAAATGTACAAATTATATGTGTTAAATTTTTCAAACGCTTACATTAAACTTATTTATGGAGAAAGAGTGTCCTATATTTTATGACTAATTTCCATTTAAATTGGATTACTGATTAACTGTAAGAAATGAATATAATCTTTCCAAGACTTGGTTACGATAATTCTAATAATTATTGTAAATAATGATATCAGAAGTACTTGAATTATTTGTATATATATTGCAAGTAGCTTTTCAATATTTACTTGGTAAATATTATTTCAATAAATGATAGAAATATTATGAAAGTACATTGCTATAAAGGTAATTCAATTAAAAACATTTGATCTGTAAAAATAATATGGACATAAATTCAAAAGCAACCATTAATATTTTAGGTCTTGTATATAATTTGCTGACAGTTTGAAGCCAAATTTATTTGAAATATTCAGAGAAGTTTTTGACAAAATTACTTTTAATTTTTAGTTTATTTTTTTTTTCAATTAATTTTGAAAAAAAGGATTTAAAATAAAATTAAATAAAGTAATATATAATTCTAATTTTAAATAAAATTCATGTAAAAATTTGTGAAAAGATGGCAATTATTCAGGTCAATGAGAAATGTAAGGTACGTAGGAAATCTATTCTAATATAGTTTGCCCGAAATCAATCACTAACCTTTCATTTTGCTTTTTGGTTATTTGATAACTGAATTGTTCCCTCTTTTAAATTTAGTAGCTTTATACTAAGATTTTGTCTAAATCCATGCCAGATTTTAACAGAAAACGTTGATTAAGTTTACCTAATTTTATATTTTCATCATGTTAACAATAAAATCTTTCAATGTAATAGAATGCATCAAATAAAAATCTTTTGATTGGTATTAATAGTTTTATAGTTTTGTATGTGGCACATATCCTGTCAATACTGCTTAGTTCATTCGTGATAGGGTGGTTGGTTGTGCACAAGAAGTCCTGAAGATGGCATAGAGCTCTCTGTGCTAGAATTTGTCAAAACATCCTAAAAACAATAATGAAAGTGATAAATGGTTCTAAGGATAAATTATTATTTCGTACCTTTTTTTACGTACTGCATTTTATAGACGTTACATAAAGTTGATGTCAAGATTAACAAACTAATTCTCTCAGAAACTCATCCTCCTATGTGCCTATTTTAGATTTATACAATGATTCGCTTTATTTTCATTTGAGAGATGATTAAAATTCAATATCTTTTAAAACAAATTCATCATTCGTTTTCTACTAGAGAAAGAAAACTGTTTAAAATGTCTGAAGTATAATTTCTTTTTTTGTTTAGCAAATTTCTTCATTGTTTTTCTTTGATTTCAAACCGAATAAAACCTTTTGCATTTTACATATTGTTGTTGAGGGACAACAAATTATTTTTAAACTATTTGCTATCAGGGTTTCTGCCATTTTTTGACATTGTAAATGCATTTTTAATCAAAAATAAAGTAAGAAATACGCATTCTTGAATGAAAAATTAAATAAATTTATTGAAATGATTGTTTGTAGATTTTAAACTATTTTTATTGTTACTTCAAATATTTATTTACTTGATTTTCTTCCTATGCTGAATATTAAAAAAGAAATATTCTTTTCATAATCTGTCAGTTTACATGATAAACAAGGAAGTGGAGTAATAAAATAACAAAATACATTGTGGATTTTAAGATAAATTATGCAGACATTTAAGTTTTTAATGCCACTACGTTGGCACGAGTTTGGAATTGCATAACAAATATTGGTATTTATTGTCTTCATTCTATACTAGCAAACTTTAAACCTGAAGCTTTTCCTTTGGTTAAAATGGTGCATTTGCAAGAAAGAATAAATCGTACAACCTTATGAAGTGTAAACATATGTCATGATCATCATTAATCATCAAAGACATAAGAAAATGTTAACTTTTGCATAAGAATACTATCTGTAATTAATTTCAGATTCAAAGAGATTATTTGACAGAGTGTAGACAGATACGTGTAAGATCTCTTGAATTAAGACAATACTATAAATACAGCTGTCGTGTGAAAAAATAGGATTGACAAAAGCATAAATGTTATGCATCACAAAAAAATTTACAATGAAAAAGAAAACTGGTTCCCTGGCATTAAGAACTAAGATGGACAAAAAAATCCTAGTCAAATTACTAAGATTTAATTGAGAAAAAACACGAGTTAATTTAAAACGCGCAAAAGAAGGACAGTTGCCATTTAAAGGTAAGAAACCCATTTAGTGCTTAAATTGACTGTCAGAAGAGTGAGTGGTTCGATCTTCCTCAGTTTTGATCTTAATTTGATTAACTTTTATTTTGTTCATTCTAGGGATAAATTTTAAAAGATTTCTTATCCTACGCCTTCGGATTGGGTTAATTAGGAATGTTTCCTACCATAGTTGTTCAGTTTAGCTAGAGGAATTCGTTATACGAAGTGGAATTTTTAGAAAGCAGCAGGTCATGAAGTGCAGGTGGCCGTCCAAATCTCTACAACTACAGAGAAAACTGTTTCGGATCTTTCCTTCGGATTTTTCTGGTTAAATTCCTTTAGGTAATTTGGGAATCGAACATCCTTTATATAGAACTTTATTTCTAGTATCTGCATCGAGCTAGGTAATATTTGGTTCAAGGTGGATGCTCCCCTCACTGTTACATTTGCTCCATTCACTTTGCTAGAAATTGGTGGTTGTGGTATGAAGTTCATTTTCAAGGAAGCCTTTGGGTGCTAGATAGTGACATATCCCTTACGAAATGACTTTCCTTGAAAATAAAACTGATGTCCCTGTAATTTGATCCAGATAAATTTAATATTTGAAGTGTTGATTTACTATTTCGGACTTTTTCCACAAGTGAGCTATGGGATTTTAAATAAAAAAAAGTATGGTAGAAGCTCTATTCCCTATTTATTCGAATTTCATTGAATCCATTAGACTAACTAACCCCAAATGCAAGTTTCGTTGCTGCTTATTAGTTCTGCTGGAAAAGCTGAATTATAAGGGCTGAATAGTTTCATCAATCGAACTGAGGATGTGTTGTCTAACCTGACCGATATGATACCGTTTATTCGGTTTTAGGTCCGTCTGTAGAATTATATTAATGAGAGCATCTGCGCTTAAAATGTGTTCTACATCAAAAAGGTTATATGAAACTTGGTCATGAAGAACTTCATTTCAAAGTCTTTTGGGCTGAATTTATGATCTTTAAGGAAGGTGGAATTTCTGAGCCTTGAGACTCGGATGTAGACTGTCTCTTATCTACTTCTAAATGGAGGCTAGGAATTCTATAATTCAAAAGGCAGTCTTGAGGTTAAATGAATAAGCTCCAGATAAGTTTAAAAAGCATTTTTTAAAGGAATTAAGCTACTTTCTTCACAACAGACAATTATTAAACCATACTGCTGTTTCATCTTACTTCGTAGTCTACACTCGTAATCAACAAATGTGCCGAATATCCTATTAGAAAAAAACAATCGGCTATTATTCTGATGTTCTAATGGAGGTAGGTTATTTTAGCTAGGTGAGGGAAAGGCATGCACATTTTAGTTTATTATCTGTCATAACGCCGAGAATCTGAAGTATGTTGTTCTTTTGATTGCTTTTCCTGCTCATGCCATTCTTGGATCATTAAAAATTAAACAATACTAGGAATTTTTTTTTGAAAAACTCAATTAATGCAGTGCAGTGGTGTTGGACTAACTATCAATAATTCTATCCTTAATATTATTAATGCTTAAAATATTGTTTTTAACATATAACAGATTAATAGTATTTGAAAGTAAACACATTTAAAAAATGTCCTGCTGAATTTAAATAAGTTGATTTACTAAATTAAATAAATTACAGATTAAAACAAACTAGAGTACAATATTACTATATTTATCTATCAATTTCTCTCTCTCTCTATGTAATGTAAATATTATGTAATATGAAGCAAAGGAAAACAATAATTTGAAAAATGTTTATTATGTAATACCTTTGAAAATGAAGCAAATAAAAATTACATACGACAAATGTATTACTTGATTAAAACGTGAATTCCTTTCACCAGGACAATTTTTCTCCTTCTTTGGGTAGTTAGTTAGTAATAAGGCAAAATTATGCAAAATTATTTCCCTATACAAAATTCGATTTCTCAATTTATCTCAGCAATTGTTTGTATGTCTGTATTGCAAATAATCATCTAATTGGATTTCAAAGATAAAGTTTAAAAAAATCATGAATGCCCAAAATTGTATTTGTTAATTGGATACATACTGCTCATTTAATACAATTTCCGAATTTCAACAATATTTCAAAAATTTTCAGAGTTTCTTTTTTGTAAACATCAGGAAAACTAGATGAAATTCTTAATACATCTTCTATTAAATAATTCCTTTGTTTATTCCTAATATTAACAGATTAGTTTGAAAAATCTTATATCTGACTCTCATGGTGCGTGATATTAATGTCTTGCTTTTAAAATGCTTCTAAAGGAAGACAATCCCAGTGAAAGAATGAAAGCTTAACTCAAATTCCAATTCCATGAAAGTAGTAGTAACCATTTCTTATTAATTAGAATTAAAAAAAAAATAAAGATAGAATTAAGGAAATCTAATTTCAATATCAACCGTGAAATTAAAATTCAGGAGAAGCGATTCTTTCCAATGAGTTTGATTTGCTTTTTCTTTCAACGATTAATTAGAGATTTTTAGTATTCACATCGAATACAAATATTCCTGGTTCCCAACACAGTGCCTTTTTCATAAACTTTGAATGTCCTTTAATTTAAATTTATTTATTAATTCGAGATATCATCAAATGAAAATTTATACTTTCCTATCTTTCATATTTCTGGAAACAATAATTATTCATTATTTTCATGAATTTTTAATAAATTTTATTTTTTATATTAATGACGATAAAGAGTGTTTGACTTTAATTTATTCCGAATAGCTAATCGCCTTATTAAAATTCTATGGAATCATCTGCAAATATTTTAATTTTTCATTGAAAATCTCCATCATTATTAAAAGATAAAACACGATTAATCAAATGCAATGAAGATTCCAGTTATAACATTTCAATAATAACAATCTGCATTTATTAAAACTCAGTTTTCTTTGGAACATTTTGTTCGTTAATTAAGATATTAAATTTGATTGTTCTTAAAATTAAAATACTGTGCGATCATTTATAGCTACTTTTTAATTGATTGATTTGAAGGAAAAATTTAATAATAAATATTTAGTATAAGTTAAAATAACTAACTACAATTATTTCAGTCATGATTCAAATTAAAAATAGTTTGTTTTGTTAATCAGTTTTAAAGGATTGTATCAAAATTTTGTTTTTACCATAATCTCTTATATTTGCAGCTCGAATATATAACTAATTAATAACAATAGAAAAAATGAGAAACATGGTTCATTTTTACAAAAAATCTACAAACTTTTGTTTCTCAAAAATCATTTATTTAATATTTATTATTAAACAAGTTTTCTAAAAGTAACATATTTTCATAGATGTCTTCAGTAAATTTATAGTTATCATTTAAATTAAAATTAAATTACTTTTATTGAAACGAATTTAAGACATTACTGCCTCATAATTTTATTCTTTATTGCAACATTCTCTTAATAATAATCATAACGAGAAAAATATTTAAATAAAATATAGGCTACATTAGAGATTGTTATGGAATTGTTTATATTTATAAGACTTATACAAATGACAGCATATTAATCATTATTATTATTTATATATGAAGGACAGCATATTAATCATTAATATTATTTACATATGAATGACAGCATATTAATAATTCTTTTATATTTTTCTCATCATAAATTGGTAACATTTGCTTTATTTGTATAATTTTAATTAATAAAATATTCTTTCAAATATGATTTATTATTCTTAAATCAAAATTAGATGCATATTTGCTTAGAATTTCGGCATATTGAGCAATACATCTACGCAAACGCATTATAATATTTTATTGATAACCGTTTGAAGAATATTAATCTTATATCCATTGAAGAAGAAGAATTATATATGTTTGAAGAATACTTTTCACATAAATATCGTACTTATTTGAAAATTCTTTGTCCTTGAGCTAAAAGAAGAGTGTATATTAAAAAAAGACAGTCTTCACAAGAGGGATTAACAGGTATGACAGGTACTAACAGGCCCTTATTATCAGTTCATTTAATATCCTGAACAAACGAGTTCAAATTTAAGGAAATATTAACAGTTTTTTGCTGAGTTAAATTTTCTTTTTTTTCTTTGCATCTGTTTTTTTACGGCATATGTTTTCATTACCCTTCGTTTAATGTTCGTCGAGTTGTTAACAGCTGTCAGCAGCAAGCACGTATTTTTATTTTTATTGTTCTTCCAAACTTAAACAACAAGAACCTATTCTAAAAGTTGTGATCTTAAACCTTGTGGGAGCTTTAAAAGTTTTGTGCCAACCTCAAGATTTAATGTACAATCTCTGATATAACTAAAGACATAAAAAATACGGAATGATTATATTTCGTTTAATAATTCGTATTTAGTGATTATACTCGTCCAGATATAGAAAGATGCTCTTGTTATTTTATCACAATAGTTTTAATTTACCTTATCATTTTATATTTTCACTTAAATTAAGAATCTTTTGATGATATTAAGAAATATATGAATCCGTAATTATATTAATAGACTTAGATATAATTTTTTAAAATCAATTTTTCTTACCAAGTTGACTTAATACTTTAACAATTTTCATAGGAAAAATAAAACTGTTTTTCATAAAAACAAATCTTATGAAATGCTGATGAAACAAGGGAACATTTTATTTTTAAAAAAAATATATTTTAATTAAAGAATTTTCAAGCATAAAAATAGTATCTTAAATTAAAATTGTGCAAAATAAAATCTAAATACAGTTGCAGTGTAAAAACTATGTACTACATTAAATAAATGGCTAGTAATTGATACATTAAAAAAGTCTTTTAAAAAAGATAAAAATGTGTTGATTGTTTATTTGAAAAGAAAATTTTTGAAATGAGAATTATTTCTGCTTTCACATAAATTTCCATTTTCCCAAAGTATATGACTAGCATTCAAAAGCACAGTTAAATAGTAATTTTAGATAATTTTTATGACATATATATGTTTGTTGAATTTTTCATTCTTAAAAAATATTTCTTGATTAGAACCAGAGAAAGCATTTTTTCATGTTAAATTTCTATTTCGGACAAGTAAATTGATTTAGCATAGATATAAATTCTTGTAAAAATGTTTCCATATATTTTCATTTATTCATGAAATTTATGTGTTTGAGATCTACTAATGGAGATGTTTTCCCTAAAGAATTTTATTTATTTAAACATGCAGTTCGGAAGCTGCATGACCATTAATTTACAATTGAAACTATTTTAAATGACTCATCTAAATGGAAAATATTATAAATAATCAAGAGTACATTACCGTATCAATTAATCTTTTAAAGATATCAATTAAAATTCTGCTTGGATATTTTCACTCTTCAATTAATAGAACTTTTGCTGACAAATCAGGAACAAGCATCTCAAAAAGAATGAAGCATTGTAAATTAGATAACATTTGTTTAAGATATAAAAATAAAGATATAAATAGGGTTCTTAATAGGCTAAGTGCCTAATAAGCATCACATTCTTATCATGAAACAGAATTTTGTTCATTATAAATAACCAGAAAACGTTTTAATCAAATTTCTTCCAGTTACTCGAAAATCAATCATATTTTATATTTAATCATAAATAGTACAATTAATGTCCAACTACATTTTTTCTGAATATTTGAAAATGTATTCATCATTTAATGGATTCCGTAATATTCAAAACTGAATTTAATTACAAGTTTTCATGATGAGAAAATTCTCAACGGAATATAGTTACCCGGTTATATTTCAATTTTTTGAACATTTAGTTTTATTGTACAAAATGAATCAAAATCATTTAAAAATAATAAATAATTTTAAAAAAATCATTACAGAAAATGAATATGCGAATATACTGCTTTTGATATATTTCCCTTGTAATATTAAATCCCAATGTACTTAAAACAAGGGAAATAGTCATGCATAAACTGAAGGAAATATCCAAATCTTAAGCATTGTTTTCAAAAAAAAATGCCCTTAGAAAATTCTAAGGTACCAGTTTTTAACTATTTTTTTCTTGGATTCTGTAAAATATAAAGTTAAGACATTTTATTAAATACTATTTTCTGTAATTTTCTAGTTTGTAAAAGAATATTTTACGACTGAAAAATATTTAAATTATGTTCACAATGAACAAAAAAAATGAAACAGGCAATATATTTGACAAAAAATTTGCTGTAAGTAAAACAGATTGATTAACTCAACATTCCATACCATTCAATCTCATGTTTATTAATTCATTTCTGACTTTTAGATGAGAATGAAAAGTCATTCTAAAATGTAAGCATAACCATTTTTAGTGTCAACGCATTATCTAATTCTAGTTTAAAACAGCTTTCACGACTTCAGGAATGAACTACAGTGAGGAATAAGAACTTGCTTAACTTATGTTTATCGAATCTAAAATATTGACTATTGGAAAACATAAATAATTCATGGCAGTGCATTTTGTTACTGAAGGCCAAAGAATTAACGAATTATAGTTAAAAAGTCTAATAATTGTAACATTTGCATATTAAAGTAAAACAGAAATAAATGAACTCAAATTGCATGATTTAAATTCAGCATTAACTTTATTTTCAAATATATTATTTTAATTGCCGTCAACTCAAATAGGTATTCTGACCTAATTCAGTTAACTCATTGTTTTAATCAGAGCATTTTTCTCTATCTCTGGACGATTAAATCGATTTATTAAAGTAAATTTTAAGATATTTTTTGTCAGTTTTGTATTTATAGTTTTATATCATCATTAAACAAGTAAAGGTAAGTTCAAATAAATACTAAAATGAATCATCAAAGTAAAACTAATTGAAAGTTTAAAATAATGGTTAAGGAAGAGCTAATGTAGATATATAATAACCTAGACATAAATATTATGAAATATTGTAATATTCTTATATTATAATAATTGCTATATAGTTTAGAGGAACTTAATTATATAAAAATATCAAACACATATTATTAAATAACAGGCAAACATTTTACCAAGAACAATACTAACAGGGCTTTAAAACGTCTTTAGTAAGTGTCTTAATTGTATTATTTCATTACTTTAAACTTAATGGTACTTTAAATAGAGACGTTTGGAAAAGATTTTGTACTTTTAAAGAAAACAGTTTTTTAATTGTTAAACGAAATTATTTCCTTCAGCAAATAACTTAGTTATATCACCATTATTTCAGTTTTATTAAAATGTTGATTAAAAAATTAGAAAAGATGTAACAAAAGTCCATCAAAAGAAAACTATGAAATTGGCATTATTGTATAATAACTAATGATGCAACTATCATCATGCAAGGAACAAAGAATTTAAGTCTATTGCAAACATTTCGATTAATTAAATGCATTTTATAATAAACTCATTTAGGAAATGAAGCTGAAGATAACTTCAATACTTAAAAATATTTTCATCAAGTGAATGAGTATTTTTAAAAGGATTTTCTTTATCATTATTAAATTGTTATTCTTGGTTTATTGAAGTTCTTGACAAAGTAATTAAATACTTAACTTTTTAAATTTATTTTTCTTGTCAAGTTTAAAAGTAAAGTTGAATCTATATAGCACTTATATTCGCATTCAAAATTCATTTTCAAGCATAAAATATATCGATTTATTTCATAAAATACATTACCACCTGTTTAAATGCTAAATTAAAAAATGTAAAACCAAAAACGATAAAGAAAATCAAGATTTTCCTTTAAAAAATACTATCGCATTCAAAAGTCCACAGATATTAGGTTTCACTGAAATAAATTTTATTTCAAATTTAAATTGGGAAAAAAACTCATATTAAAAACAAAATTTCAAATATTTCCATTTTATTTATACTTTTCATAGTAATTCGCCCTCCTTCCAATGAGAAAACTTTATCAGTGTCTATGACTGAGTTCAAATAATTTAATTGATGTAAATTACAATTTTGATGATCAATAGCCTACACGCTTAAATGTCAGCATTGTTGTGAAGTCCAATACATATTAAATAAGAAGAAACATAATTTGTGGAACCTCCACTAATTAAATTCCCATATGAAAAATCAATCATGAAAATATTAGATCTGAATCAATGATAATTATCAGTTCCATCAATGTCAGGTAAGTTCTTAATAATTACTTTTTAAACCATTTGCAAACAATATTAGAAAGTTCAAAAGCTTCCTTTTGGAAATGACGAACAAGTATTGTCAATTATGAATTTCAAAACCAGCAATCCATTATTATGTTATAAAATTTCAGAATGCACTCAAGCACCTTTAGATATGCAGCTTTAATAATATCTATAAGAGTCTATATTTTTTAACTAAAATATCAGCTTAGCTCAATTTATGTGGATAAATCTCTTCTATTTCAATAATTACAAAGTATATCAAATACATTTAACAACAAATTAATTGATAATTTTTATTTTATATTCTTTATGAATGGAATATATTCTTCTGAAGATTATTTTTTAAAAATGCTTCTCCTCCTTAATTCTTTCCAATTTATATAAAAAATGTATAAAAGGATTATTTTATCAATAGTTTAAAATCATTATCTACTTGTTTATAATATGTGAATAAATAAAGGTTATAATGTGAAAATTGTGTAAAAATTATCTGTAACTGGTTTCTAGTTTCTGTAGTTGTATAAACTTGTATATATTAGTTTTAAAGGGAAAAATGATTATTATTTATCTCTTCCTAAGGAAAATATAGCAACTGCATGAAATAATGTATAGCAACCACACCAATTTTTTCACAAAAATTTGCCAAAATTATCTTTTAAAAAATTTCTGATAGTGCATACTGCTAATGTATATTTATAAGGTAAGGCAAATAAAGTTTTATCGTCTAGATAGAAAGACTTTTGAAAATTAAAAATAGAAAGCATTCATCTTTTTATGCATGACATTTTTAGCATAAAACACTCTAGATGGTTCATATTGTTTATGTATAAGCATATTCATTAGAAACTGCCTTGATCAGACAGAAAAGTCCGCGAAAATAGAAAGTAGAGGAGATTATCTTGCTTTTCAAGTATGACATTTTTATAAAATACAATATCCAAAGTTTTTCTTGCAGAAACTTCCATCAATAAATTCCTTCTTTTTCATTTCATGTATAATAATTTTGCAATATTTATTTTTCATGAATAAGAAAAATAACTTTTTTACTGAAATGCATAAATTTAAACAAGTATGCTGTTTACCAACTTACCCCAAAGTTAGCATATATTCTTCCTTTTATTGTTTCTTATATCTCAAAAATATGCTTTTTTAAAAAAAAAAAACTGAACTCATTTATTTTTACCTGTCATTATTCAAGTATATTTTGACACCATTGTTCGTTTATCCAGTCTAATTTTTACAGCTTACCAATTGAATAATTCATTCGCACCAGACATCAATTATTCATAGAAATACTCGAATGAAATATACTACCTGTAAAGATCCTATTTCACTTGTTTACTTCTTGAATCTCTACCCAATTCCTAACAATGAATAGTGATCTACGAACTGCTTTTTGAGGATCATCTGAACACATGCATATTCTAGTGGCTGCCACACATATTCTCTCCGTTCATAACTCAGATTTCCCTCGCGAATTCCTCAGAAGAAAAGGACGAAATTTATATCGGAAGAAAAAGCGATATCCTTTATCAATAACTGCGGACCGAACTTTTTCCCACCATTTGTACAATTTATCTTTATATTTCCTAAACAGGACCATACTCCTGTCCGTCTACTATCTGCACTGAGGGTCTATCGTTTATCTCGCTTCTTTCATCGCCTTCTACGTCCCTCTCCCCCTTCCTATCAGTCCGAATCTAATCCCTTGTCAGCGCAGTGAAGAATTTATTTTGATTTTCAAGATAGCTGCCTTTGCGGTTAGAAGCCAACTACTTTTTCTTCCGGATCTTTTTCATCCTGAGTCAGCAGAAATTCAGAGAGTGGATAAATAGGTGGCTTTTTCATCTTTCTTTTTCCGACTGCGCCTAGGTAATTCTCGTTTGTGAATTGGAGGGTTTATGCTAAAGATTTATCGAGGAAATGGATGGTAAATTTAGAACTTGCAACAAAAGAAAGGAAAACTTATAAAAAAAGGTAGATATCTAGGAAAATGAAAGAACACCATCGGCTTATTGTAAAAAAAAAGTAGAAGATGGAATCAATTGATTTTTTCAGCTAATCAATTCATTTTTTTTCTGGCGAATCAATTGATTTTTTTAAATGGTTCATTTTAAAACTAAATCTTTTCTTAGTAAACTAAAATTATAATTTTATGATTTTTCAAAACACCAGTGATGTTAAAATTGCATTAATAGGAAACATGGATTTTTTTAGGAATATATTGATTTCTCAAAAATGGTTAAACTAATATAATTTAAGTTTTATAAATTAAAAATGATTTAGTCCGTTTAATTAATAATCTATTTTAAGGAATTGGATAACGAGTATTTTATTGTCATATTTATTTATTTCGGCACTTCACCTTTCTGAATTCAGATACTCTAAGTTGTTATAAATTATATAAAAGTTATAAGACAGACGAATGAAAGATTTATCAAAATGTAATTTATTACTTTTCTCTAATATTATAAAACATAATTTCTGAATAAATTATAGATCATGGAATATATAAAATTTGATTATATCCTTATTAAAAGATTTATTGATAAATGGGCTAAAACTTAGCGAAAAGTTGTGTAGTTGATTCTCTATTGAAACATTTTAAAGAAAGCTAAATAAAAGATGGCCTGATTATTATTAACAACTCTTAAGCTGATTTCTATTAACAACTTTTTATTAGAAAAAAAAAGATTTTAAGATTTTTTTTAATTTACTGCCTTTTGCCGATGTTATTGGACTGCCGTAGGTTAGAAAATTTACTGAATTTAATTTATTAACAGATATGCATTTTAAACCTCCTATGCCTTTTCCTCTTACTCTTTCGAACAAAAAAGATTTTTGTACAAAAATATAACATCTCATTAACTACATGATTAGCATTGAAGTTCAAAGTGCATACTGTTTTACTTAATACTTTTAAGGGCTTACTTTGGATTTCGGTATAGAAAATTCAATACATATTGATTCTGCACAATAAAAATGTTGTGGAAACATTCGCTGTCATACTTTTCATAGTAAAATTAGACTTAAATAAAACAGTTTCGGTAGAAATTCAGAAATTATTGGTTAAAATATTTTTTTAAACCATGAACTACTATATTACTGTAGTATATTATAATAATGCCATCATTGTATTTTCAAAATATTGATAAAGCACAGTAATCCTTATAATGCACACTTTTTGAAGATTCTGCTTTTAGACAAATTTACTCTAAATAAGTAAATAATTACTCGTTTTATACAATTAAATGTGTGACAGGACAATTAAATAAAAACCATATCATTTAATCACTCGGCGTAGTTCTGTTTTATAAAATTACTCTTTCTTTAACTCAGTTTCTTGATTATTCAAGAAGTGAAATATCAAAATGACAATTTTACTTATTTTCAAATGTTTATTAAAGAAATCAAATAAATTCACATATTGAAATCTTATTGCTTATTCGAACTTGAAATCAGAGTCACCGTTTTTCTTCTAGGTTTCTGTAGTTACATAAAAAATAAAACATATTTGATAATTATTAAATATGTTTTGAATTTTCATTGGAAACATTATTTTACGTTCATAATATTAGTCAGTAATACTTCAAAAGAACCCTTTTTTTTCATTTACCAGATTATTTTTAGGACAACATATAAATTTGTTGTGAACCAAGTTGAAAGATGTTAATGAAAAAGAAATCTTCACTTCTTTGCTAAAATATAAAATTTTTATTTGCTAATATAATTAAAAATAATCTTTTCAACATCTGATAAATTATTTTTATCGTAAAAGTTCCATGTAATTACTTCATAACTCAAAATGAAATAACAAGTGTTTTGCTAAGATATATTCTAAAATAATTATATTTAGTTTTTTTTAACATTCTTATGCACGTCATAAATCGAAAATATTTATATGCAAACGTATTTCGTGACAGTCTAGTTGTGAAAAAAATAATTGGGGGAAAACTTATGCAACTATATAAACTAAGATAAATATTTTTTGTGCACTTGTAATTTCACTACAATTCATTTTTAGATTTTTATTAAAATAATATATAGTAGGAAAGGAAATTAATTAGCTGTAAGGAATGATTTTTCTTTAGCAAAGAGTAATGTTATAAGTTATACTCTTTTTTTTATTAAAAACTGAAGGAAAAAACTTTTTTCCGTTTACAAAAATAATTGGCATTCCTGTTTTGCGAAAAAAAACTCCCTCATTTCAAACATTTAAAAATATACCTCGAGCATCATTTTTCTGTTTGATGTAGGTGAACTTATTAAATATGATTTTGAGTTTTATTTCGGTAGAAATAACTTAATAAACTTTTAATTTATAGTTTCCCTTGCTATTTAAAAATAACATTCAAATGTTTCTGTAAACATGAGATAACTTTCTTGAAGAAATGAATGCATTTAAAACGCAAAGATTTGGAATAGTAATAACCTTAAAAGTTACTTTTGACATTTTCAGTTATATTTCTAGATTTAGTTATAGTTACAAAATAGTAAAATATAATATACAAAAATTCCTTTTATCAAAAATATAAATAATGATTTATATTTCTAATAGGAATATAAGTTCCCATATTTTGAAAGTATATATTTAAAGTAACAATTTAGATAGTAAAAGCATTTATTTATGTGCTTAAATGGTTATTTTCCTTTGTTCTTTTTATTTATATTTACTATTTGCCATTCAGTTCGTCGAAAGATATTCCGAATGGTCTAATAAAGAAACTACCGTAACTTTCAAAAGCATTTTGGAAATAAAGCCTTTATTCTAAACTGGAACATAATCAATAAATTTTGATGCTTATAATATAAACTATTCTATTTTAAATATGAACATAAAGATAAAAACAAATTGAACCAAACGAATGTAAATAATCGAACATTCAGTTATAATATACCTACAGAAAAAAGCAAAGCTAATAATTTCAAATGAACAATTACCCTATAAATTTTATAAAAAGATGTAAAATACGTCGTAGTGATCTATATTGTCTGAAAGAGACAAAAGTCAAAAAATAATTCTTATTTTTCTCTCTATATATATGCACTTTGATAAGTATCCCAATTTCCATTTTTCAAAATATTGTGTAGCGCAACAAAACATCAAATAAACTATCTTGTAGTATGGCCAGGACTTTAAGAACTTCATTTCAGGGCTCAAAATATATATAACTTCGTGAATGGGACCCATACCAGTTTATTGTGACTTCACAGAAAAATGTGTCTCGTGACATAAATATCTCTCCACATGTTATGGTTCGAAAAATTCTTTATTTACTCGATTTCTCTGCTGACAAAAGCGCTGAAGTAAGGGATATCTACAGAGTTGCATTTTTTCAGAGAAATAAAATGTTTCCCAAATACATTTCAAAAAGAACGTAAATCTTAAATCTGCATCGATTTATAGCATATGTTTTGTCAAGTTATCTACGTGCGAGTTAGAATGTGTTTCGATTTCACTTCGAGATGCTTCGGAAAACTCGTAGTTGTGGGTTTCCAAGATACTGACGCAGGACTTCATGACTTTTTAGAAGTATAGGAGAAATATCTTTTAAAGATTTACAGCAGATTCTGGGGAAACTTTTCATACGCTAAAGAAGAAATTACTTTTATTCTGGTAGATATTTTGATTAATAGCGATTATTTTATTGTTGGAATTAATACAATTTTTACATTGTGATTAATTAATTAAATTATATAATTTTTAATATGGTAAAGAAGAAATTATTTTTATACTGCTGGATATTTTGATTAATAGCGATTATTTTATTGTTGAAATCAAAGCATTTTTTAAATTGTAACAACAAAGGATAACAAAATAAAAGATTAATTCAGCTATCAAAATGCGTTCGTTATTTCAAGTAAAAACACCTCAAAAAGTAGTTTTTAATAATAAGGGAACCTTCAGATAACAATTGAAGTCTAATCCCAGTACATTCAAACTAATGTCTAAAAGATAATTATTACGAATTTAAAACTTATATTTAAGAAGATGTACAAGATATAACAGTAGTGTTTATATACCTGCAGAATGTTCTCTAGATATAACTAATGCATAATCCAATTTATTATCCATTCAACCGTATATTAATATAATTTTTATGTATGCAATAATTATTATATTGTAATTATTATATAATAATTATTATATATATAATTATTATTAATGGCATGGTTCATAAATTGTTATAAAGGATGAAACTTAACAATGACATTTGTGAACCTTTTTAATTTTGATTTAAATGTGCAATATCTTTTTATAAGGTTTTGATGAAGGACTTTTATTTCCATTAATGCAGGTTGCTTGAATATTTATAAAGTGATTAATGAAAGTTTTAAATTACAAAAAAATGTTTAAATCTAGTAGAATGTAATGTCTAAAAGCTTGATCCGCTATGAAATGATATATAAGTAATTAGTCCCATTCTGAAAACTTAGATGATTCAGCCTGAAAACACAGTTTTTTATATTAATCTTCAATTCATTTTTTCATATAATATTAAGAAAGAGTTTAGACGTGGGATACAAAAATTTCTTCTTTGAATATTTCGAAAAATGTGCATGATTTCTCTAACTTCCATTATCTCTTTCTAATTTTGAAGGACATGAGGGTTATTTCAGGATGGAACTCATAAGAATTACTCTTATACAAGTGACGAGAACAGCATTATAAGTGGTTACCGCTATCCAAACAAATGATAGAAAGGATTCAGTATTCTAATTATTTATTAAAGTTTCACTGTGACTTATTATAAACTAAAAGTATTTGTTGTAAAATCTTCAGTTTCATACAAAGTTTAAATGCAAATAGTTATGCTATTATTTAGTATCGTTATAGTAAGTAAATACTGAGAGAACATATGGGGTGAATTTATGGAATTTTATCGAAAGTTATTGCTTTCTAACAGAAGACAATAGTTTGAATGAATTGCCTTTATGTTATTTCTAATTAATTATTCCATTTGTCTAAGCTTTTATCACAAATGGATGCTAAATGTAAAGACATATGTATTCATTTATCTCACTTATTTTGATTATTAATGTCATTAGTTTTCCATGCTATTTCAACGTCATAATTTTTTTCTTTCGTACATGACCTGCATACTTATCTTTGTGCAATGACGATAATTTCCGTTTATCATATCGTAAGTAAGAAATCTAACCTAAGCCATTTCCTTCGACATCCGTTTTTATTATAGTAATTCCTAAAGTTCCCGGAAAAATATCAGAAAGCTCATAAAAGGAAATTGTCTAGACATTAATTATTGAGAAATAAAAAATAATCTCATGGAATGATCATAATTCATTTATCATTTACAAGCAGGAAACAAATAATAAAAGTACCTGTTACATACCTCGAACTTATTAGAGGTCTCATACCTTTGTTCTCTGCTTTATTTCGTCGTTGTCGTAACATTAACTTAGATTAACAAGTTTATGTATTAGAGGTTTATTGCACAATTTTTAGCTTCCTCTGCTTTTATTTTACTCTGAAAAATTTATATAAATAAAATTTCTCCAAGAGCTTATTTCAAAAGATAGCATTACTCTGACTTAATACGATTTGCGAAACCTTCCAATCATATATGATTCCATAAAATATTGCTTCCTCAACTCTTGAGACGGAAGAAACATAATTTTAAATGATAATAAATTGTATTGGGTTTTACTATTTATTTCATTGATGAAAGGTCGCAGCTCGTCAGAGATCTAGGCTTTGGAACTGAAAGAGGTTCCTCTCTAGGGAAATTATATCTACCATTTTTTATTGAATTTCAGTTGATTTTGGCAGTGTTAGTTTTGGTACACGTTTCTTTTAAAATCTCAAGAGATTTGCAATATAGTAATATTTCTTCCATTTTTTAATGTTTATTATAAAAGAGAGCAGAGAAAACCCAAAATATCATTTTTCTTCACTGAGAGTAATTTTAATGTTTTAAAACAATCCTGTGATGAGCATCTCTTACAATTATTTATATATAGCAATCAGATTTAAATTTTTAGCCAATGAATTATATATTCTAAAATAAATATTTTATCGTTGCACATTATAGATTTTTTCAGATATATTTAAATGTGCAACATAGGAGTTTAGTGAACAAAATATGCATATTCAATAAAGTCTAAATAATTAAAAAAACACATCAAATAGACTTCGGTCTAATGTTTGGAATATATTTTCTTTTCTTTCGCCCATTAAAAAATATAAAAATAATATTATTATTTCTTGGATTTTCCTTGATTCTACAATTCTTATTTTGTGCACCTATGCACCTTCAATTATTTCTTTTTTTGAAAATTTTGAATTATTTTTTAATAATTAGATAATTGAAGATAAAGCGTTTTTCTTTGCTTTTCTAATTTGCAGTGGAATAATTCTTAACTGAGATATTTATAAAAAATGACCTATTTAATTAATAAATTTTATTTCACCATATAAGCTGGAAAGTGATGTCTAATTTTTAACTGCGCGCTTTGTATAAATTTGGAAACTTTAATAATTTATCTTCTTTTTATCGAAGTAACTATTTTTACAAAATTGAGTATCTATTTTGTTTGCCAGAATAATTAGCACAGTTCTCAATTAATATATATGCGAAGAATTTAGCTTTAAGGAATATAACAGTTTTTAGGGAAAGAGCAACTATGAACATGCAAGTAATTTTAGCAGATATAGAAAACCTTACGATTCCAAGCCGATTATTTTTGATGCTGATTATATAAAAATTTGAAGCATTAGATAGAAACAACACAGTAAAAAATTCATATGCACTTCTTAATAGATTCATGGACATTATTTTAAAAGAGACTCAAAGAGAACAAAAAAGACGTTTCTTAAAATAAAAATAATTTATTCAGTCATTCATTGGCTATTGTCTTTTTAAAAATTATTTTTTATGCTTGCAGATATTTTTTATAAAATGAAGAGAGTTTGAAATGTGCATCGAGTTTTGATCCCGAAATTCTAGCCCTAATGAACAGAAGATGCGATTTCAAATTTATATGAATATAAATATAATTCATCTAAAAAAACTTATCTTAATTTTTACATTAAAAGCATAAAAAAATCGGATGCATCTCTTAATCTTGTTGTACTGCTTTTTGAAATAAATTTCCTTTTTTTAAAGTTAAAATCCTCAATCTTTAAATTTTCCTAAATATCTCATAAAATGTTATTTTTATAGAAGATTCTTCATATCAATTCTATACTTATATAGTACTAATTTAATTAAATGACTAATTAATTAATTAATTTGAATAAATGACCTTAAGAATTACTTAAATGATTTTAATTACATTTCGAAAATCAATACATACATTGAAAATCAATAAATTAAATCTCTATATTTGCTCAAACTTTATTTATCAGATTTTTTTCGAATTAAACCTTGTAGGTAAATTATTTTATTCTTTAATTATTAAAATGTTAAAAAGAAATACTCACGACATAAAGATATGTAAAAAAATGAGCATCTCCGCACATATTAATATCATAGTGAATTCTTCTGTAAATAATCAGGTAGAAAGCTTTAAAACATTTTCCCTTAAATTACTTTGATGATTTAAATTTTTTTCCAGCATCATAATTCATTCTTTAACTGTAAAATATGAAATAAAAAAATATTTACTTAAGAGTTAAAAATGCTTTTGAAATATTTTCTGATATAATAATTACCTAATTAATTAATCTAATAACTATCTAATATTTATAAATATTTTCTAAGATTTTTTACTTGAGATAATATACATTTTTATTTTTTATTTTCTATAATCAAGTAAATAAATGGAAATTGACCCAATATATAATTTCTTTACAATATTACCCCTCTTAATTTACATTACATTTGTGTTACCTTAAGAACATTCACTAAATGTCTGCAATGATAAGGCTTCAAAACTTTTAATGCAGAAGTCAAAGTGAAATAATTGAATAAATTTATTTATTATTTCCAAAATAGGCTGAAGATAAATTGTATTTATATATTCACCAGGATGTTACTTCTTGAAAGAAAGAAAATAACCGTTCAAAAAAGAGGAACGTTTTTATGAAAGTGGTGGAAAATTGGAAATTGATTTAACGGCTAAGAAACATATATTAAAGAAAGAAAATTGTTTTCCCAAACTACTTTCATAACTAGCATTTTTTCAAAGGTAGGAAAACAGATATGCTCTTTCAGATATAATTGCTCGAGCTATCTACCAAAAACTGCTCGACTTTCTTTAAAACAAATGTTTTCTTTTCATTCTAAAATTTTTCCAGAAATCCAAGCTATGTCTGCGTTAGAGAATTAAGTCAAATTTATACATCGGATGTTTTCAAGGTGCTCCGATTGTGTTGATTGTACCAATAGAAGTTTTTACTTTACACCATTTCTGCGAGTCCTTCAATGTTGGGTTTGGTTAAGCTGGACCCAATGGAATAAATTACAATATATATCATTAATTAAAACAAAAAATAAAGTGAAATTTAAGGCTAATCTGATAAGTTGTTATTACTATATCCGTATCTAAGACCGTTTTAACTAATAGCGATTTCCTAGAGCCATGAACGAGTTCTTATTGCCCCATCCAAAACAATATAAAGTCGTTGAAGATCTGGGCTCTGAAATAGAAATAAGGTCACTATTATAGGTGAGTAGAAATGACCATCATCAGTCATGGTATAACCCAATATGCAGAACTTACACTCCGTTATAAGAGGGGCACACGTAGCTCTATTCGAGACCATTACTAAGCCATCGGGATAGCGACAACCAATTACTATACAAGAAGCTTCGCATCTCCATATTTGGTTTCCCGATAATGTTCCTAAGTTGGTTCGTCGAACTATACTATATCATAATGTCACTCCTGTTTTACTTGTAAATATGATTTTAAAAATTCAAATGAACTTGATCGGCAAGAATCATGCGAGCTATAAGAAATTATATCTATGTATAGTTACAGATTAGGGTTAAAGGAGAGTAGCATGTTATAATCTTTATGATGCTGGGATCTGGAATGGTGATTCTAAATCATCTTTATGAACTACCAACAAATGAACAATTAAGGATTCCCACTCACTAATTTCTCCAAATCAAGATACATAAATAAAATTAAATTCTATGAAAATTTAATCAGCTAAAATGAGATTTCTGGTCATAAATTGTATTTGGTCTACTGAGTAATTAAAAGATAGTATTTTCTGATGTTGTTTCCTTTAATTCATTAAAAAAATCCTTTAATTCCTTTTTAAAAAGTAACTAGTGTACAAAAAACAATAGACATGTACACTAGGCATGTTCCATATTTTCAAATTTTCTTTTACGATATTCTAATACTGATCTAAATTAAAATATAAAAATTCGAAAATGAAACAAAATTATTTGTCTAGAAAGAAATTCAATGGTAGATTCGACCTTCAAGGACTGTTAAAAAAAGTGTTCAATTCTAAGTAGTCAATTGAATATTATTTTGTCTGTAAGAATGATTTCAGTGAAAGTTTATTTCGGCTTGTAAAAAAAAGCCATAAATAGGAAATTATAAAATCGAAAATAACTCTGTTCGAGATATTTAAGATACTTCCTTCCTACAAAATGCTGAAATCGAAGCAAAGTTAAAGAGTTAAGTTCTATACTTTACTATCTGATTTCCATTTGATCTAATTTTATTGATAATATTTACCTTTTAATTATAACTAATATTTTGACAGTAATAAAGCGTTTCCAAGAAAGAATTATTCCAATTATTATGATAATCAATCCTCTCCCTAATCGTACCTTTGTGATATTTTATATAAAGTTTTATAATAATAATTAAAAACTCTAAACGATAATTTATTTCAGCATTTAATCTTATGGGGGATTTTAAGTAAATTTTATCTTACAGTGTAATTAATGTGAAGTTATATAATAATACATTTCACTTCTCTAAGGCATTGTATAATATTACAAATCATATTTCAATGAATGTAGCCTCTTTTTCAGTTTCTGTTTTTTTTCTTCATACACAAACATGTCTGTATATGTCTAATTGTAAAGATAAAACTTATAAGTAAAAGCGCTTAATAGTTCACCAATTTTTTGGATTAGTAATAATGATATCTTACTGTCAATTGTAAGAAAAGTGAACATTTAATATTTTATATTATTCATTAAATTACTTCTCCCAAATGAATTATAATTCCTTTATATGTTGAATATTTCATCTTAAATAATTTAGAAATTTGCTCTACTTTAAAAAATTCCCATGACACAAACTGTGATATGATAAATTCAACTGTTAAGTTACCTAACTTCTCATTTCATTTGGTGTTGTGATGGGCTAAGATATCGAGAACTTTCTTCTGATAAGATGAATGATTTTAAAATGCAATTGGTGCGTCATATGTCATTTATAAAACATGATCATTAATTTTCATTGTTCCCAATTTCAATTTGGAATTTTAAGCTATAGTTCAATATTCCTTTTAAACATATTTATATTCTACGCTAAGAAAATAAATTTAAAAACATTAAATGCTCTACATTTTACTATAGGAGATATTTCTGCTTATATGATGTTTAAACTGATGTGCCTGAAATTAGTTCTACTTTTTATGAAATCGGTTGCTGAATATTGATAATCTATAAAGAGTAGGAATTGCCTTCATTTAAATCATTTGTTTTTCCTCCCAGAAAGTGTTGAAATTTTTCACTTTTATATCGACGACATTTCTTCAATATATCTACAACGTCCCTGATTATCTGCTCAGATATCGTCCCTGATTTCACCGAAATTCTTAGGAATGAAAACACAAGCCAAAATTCTATACAATTCGGTATCGAGTTTTCTTTTTCCAACCTTCACACGTAGCTTGGGCAAATAGCCAAACCCTTTATGACTAGAGTTTTTCCACTCGAGAATTACTATTATCAGAAAGCTTCACTCGTTTTCGATTCTTTGCTTGTTTCAGAACGTATACAGGAAACAATTTTGGTGATGTTGTCTTATCAGAGATAAAGACATTTGATTTCGGAGGCTAGCTAAAAAGCTTTTTCATCGTTTATGTTATGAATTGGCTGAAAAGTGGCTGTGGGTTCTTTTTCATCCAAACAAGTAAACGGTGATAAAAAATAAATTATCCAAATTTTCAATGGTTAATATTTTTAGTTCTATATTGGACAAAATTGACACAGAGTTTTCACCCATTGTCTAAAATTTACACAATTATGAACTAAGGATTAAGTAAGTCAAAAAAGTTTACCAATTGAAAAGAAGTGCTATTGACAACAACGAAATATCGTATTTCAGTCACATACCTCTTGATACGTTTATATTCAAGAAATACATCAAGTACTGTATAATCAATCACTGTATAAAATATGAACGAAAATAAGCTACATTTTTATAAAATGTTAAATTTATAAATTGGCATTACTATAAATCAAAGTTATATTTTAATTTTTACAAATCTAGACATCTGAATGTGGAATTTTTGAAAAATATACTCGTAAGTTTAAAATTTGTTTTTTAAAGTTAAAAATACTAATGAAGCTATACGAATGGTATAAATACTAGTGGTAATACGAATGATATAAAAACTATAGATAATTTTATAAAAAATTCGTAGCATGAAATTAAACTCAGATCTTCAGCACAGAGAAATTTCAAATCCTCAATTATAATATGTTTTAAATTTTGAATTTAATCTATACATTTATTTTAGATCAATAATATTTTTATAAAATTGTCATAATAAAAAGTAGACAGGGGTGAATACCTCATAGTCAAATTAATGGAATTCATTGTAAATCATAAATATCCATACCCATTTTTTTTAAAAATAAATAAATTTCAACTTACACCATTTTGTATTGTCTTTTCATCACGGTTAGTTGAAGTTGAAAATCTCTAAAGTAATTTTCATCACATGTTTATATATTCACCATACGTTTGGAGCAGATGGCCATGTCTGGCGATTGCGCCATTAAAATCCAATTCCTGCGAAGCAATTTGTAATATTTTAGAATGTTTTTAAATAATAAAAAAATATATTCTACTACAAGAACTGAAAAGAAATGTTTGAATCTAAGACTACAGCAACTTCCAGTCACCCCTACCGATCTTCTAAGTTCCTTATTTAAATTATTTTTTTTCCTTTCAAATAAAGTATAATAGAATAGAATAATAGAATTTAGAACAACTGTGAACTGTCTGAGATGAATGCACAAAATAAGTCTTTATCATGATAATATTTGATAAAAGCGTATGTTTCCTTGCGAATATAAATATAACAATTGAGTTAATTTATTGAAAAGGTATGCAAGTTTTAGTTAAAATTTTATAAAACAGGATATTTAAGTTCGAAATTATGTCCAAGATATGTAATTCAGTTTACTGAAATGATATTGAAATAGAACATAGATGCGTTTCGTTAAAACTGAAAGGAAAATAGAATGTATTTTAAAAACTTTAACATGTAATACTATTATTTAAGTATTTGAGGGTAAGATTTAATGTTATGTTTCTTTCAAAGAAAAAAAAATAGATCTCCGATTATTGCCGCTAACTATTATACAGAGACATTTCCAGAAATATATTAAATGAAGTCGACAAGATAAAAAAATTTATGACCCATTAATTAAAAATATACTGTATACGAGGGGATTTTGTAGTTACTGCATGAAAAAAAGGTCTTGTATTCAAGTAATTTAAATACCTCAAGTTTAGTTAAATTATTGTTAGGTCAACTAAATATAGTTTTTTTTACCATTAGAAAACTTGAAGAACTGGTGTTTGCATGTTTGGAAACATTTCATCCTCAAATTGATTAATAATTCTACCGTAATGCGTTTCTCATAATGTCCTGGAAACTGTCTGGGAAATTCAGCTCATCCATTAACTTGTTTTCTTGTAATCCATATTTATAGCAGCTTTTGAATGATAACCGAATCTGATAAATGGTGTATATTAATGAAAGAATAAGTCAATATAATTTTAAAGTATTAAATAAAAATATATTCCAAACCACACAAACAAATAATGATAATATTTAAAATAAGTGTGTAAGGCCTCATTTCTTAAAAATACAATAATTCTATAAAGGAACGAGCAAATTATCTTTTCTTCGCCTAGAAACAATTTAAGACACCAAAAACATTGGAAATAAAATTCCAATTATAAATTTTTGGTTTTTAAATGCTGTCTTTATTATTGCATTGATTTTCAAAAAGGATAAAAAGAAATCCATCATTTAAAAAATATAATAAAATACTAATTCAAAAAGTTTTGAAAAATAAATTCATATAATTTTATGAAAAACTATATTTAAAATTTATTTGCATTGATACTTCATTATTTATGATGATTTGGATTTTATTTTCTGCATCCAATTCACTGAACTCTATAATTTTAATTAACATATTAAGCACATAAAATCCTTCATCCTGGAGGAAATCTATGCTAGCTTTAGAGGTGATTGCTGATATTTTTAGTGTAAATTAATAAATAACAACAAATAATGCTTTACATTTATTAATAATTCATTATAAAAATATATTTCCCTAAATTGTGCAAAAAAAAATTGATGTTTTGTTTTAAATTTAAAAATTGGACAAAATAGAAATTCATGCAATAAAAAGCCATATAATGAAAATAGTATTAGAATATTGTGTCCTAGGAGATCATGTTGTTTACAGACAAACAAAATATTCAAGTTCATGTCCCATACATTCAAATACGGATTAATTATATAGTACATTTTATATTCACTTCAAATATGAATAGAAAAAAGTACGCCCGCATAATAATTAACTGAAAGAAATGATTGGCTTTAAAAACAAATATAAAAGAAAAACAACATTTTTTCCACTATTCAATAAATTCACCAATCGAAATAATTTCTGGAAAAATATTATTTCACAACGTTTATTAGCTTTTGTAAGCAAAAAAAATAAAATAAAATAAAAAAAATAAATAAATCTGAAAAATAAATTATTTTTTTAATTACTTTATTTCCAAAATAGTTATCATTCATTAAACTGCAGCACACAAAACTCCATTTTTTATCATTAATATGATGTAATAAAGTTTCTGTTTAATTAACAAGCCTCCAACGTTATAAAAACTTTTCTTCATTAGAATTTTCCAAATGCCTTTTTATTATAAAATGTCTTACATATAATACTATGTTATTTAAAAATAACATTTTTACCTTCTAAATTGCAATGGATTTGTCATAAATAAATCATAAAACACAGCAAAAAACTAAACCCGAAGAAAAACGCAATTTTTTTAGAATGATTTTCTTTTTCAAAATTTAATTCATCATCCAACCTTATCATACGCTTGTTGAAATCCTTCGTGAATTTTTCTTTCATCTTTTCACTTTTCAAATAAAAGAAAAACTAAATGCTCACCTACCGGAAAGCAAATACTTTTTATTAAATCTTGAGAACAAGAAAAATGCACAAAATAAGAATCGCAGCTATCAAAATAATGAACATTAGAACAGTTATGAAAATCAGTTTTTACTCATTCAAAGTAGTTTTCAAAAACTGCATTTATATGCAATTTATTGTAACAAATATCTACTCACGCAAATGCAAAAGTTGAAATAACGTTTCCAAAACGTAATATAAAAAATAGAAATCCTATCTTTATTAAAATTTATCTTTCTGAAAAGAGTATAAATATTTTTTCTCTTTCCTAAATTTAAGTATGAAAATAAATCGAGCAATTCTGCATATTTCTTGAACATTTTACAGCTTTTTTCATCACAGTTTCAATTTTGTTCGTCCTCAAGTATAAAGAATATGAAAAGTTTTTCAAATTCTAGATACCGAAAAAAAAAGAAAAGATGACACAACAAAGTAGAACTTACTTTCCTTCAAAAGATGTCATTTTTTCCCCTTTTCCAAGATCATTTATGAGACCATAAAATAAAAAGCCCTCTTACTTACTTCATACCTTGTACTTTGGACGTCTTTTTCATAGCTTGGTGTTTCCGCCGAATTCCCAGATTAAAATGCCTACATATAAATAAGAATTTTATTGTTTGAAAGGCACTGAATTGGTTTATGTGCTTGTGGCGCTTTTTTGTGAAAATCTTGAGCATTGAAAATGAGAAATAATAAGTAGTTTTATGATGGTGTTACATTCTTATTATTCAATAAAGAGACCAAGACTTTCAAAAATTTTACACAAATGTCATACATTTAAATTTGCTTAATGTTTTTATATTTTATCAAATAAATTAGAAATGGCCTATAAAGAAAAGAAATTTTTATTGATTTGTTGATTTATGAAAATTTTATCTATAAAAAATGAAATATTTGCATTCAAACTCCTAAGTTAAAAATTACTTTTGATGAAAACAGAAGCTATTTCATCAAAATAACTATATGAAATTCAATAATTAAAAAATAAGAATTTTCATCTAGTAAAAAGGAGAGTTTTTTCATAAAAAGGGAGATTCTTCTTAAAGTTTTATATGGTGACCTAAAAAATACCATTGTATTGAACATATCCTCAAATACTTCCCTTTCTGGCTCTGTTTGTTTCGTAAACATAAAATGGTCTTGACTTAAAACAAAAGCAAGTCTTGACTTAAGTTATTATATTAATATATTTCTAATTTTTTGTTTTAATTGTATTTTCTTTAGTTGCCTTTAATTTAAAAGATTATTATCTTACTTACTTTTTTTAATGCAATAACAGTACATTTTTTTTTCTCGATGCAAATTTGTTAGAAACATTAGTAGGAATATTTTACTTTATTTTTGGATTGCAAAAATATATTTAAATGGTAAGGAAAAATTTATTTAAAATAATGGTAAATTTTAATGATAAAGTTAAAAGTATTTATATTGCTTTAAAATGTTGAATGTACCTAAATTATTCGAAATGTTTTTCAGAAATTACTGTTAAATCTGAATTTACTGCTTTAATGGATAACTGTATTCAAATATGAATTTTTATAATTTTTTAATGTATTTAATAATACAAATTTGCATTAAAATAATTTACACAATCATCCATACGAAATACTTTTACATGACTAATATTTTATTCACCGAATAATATTATAATCTTATAAACGATTGCAAAATATTAAAAAATATTTTGTACACAGAGCAATATTTTAACACATGTAATCATTAAATAAAGCAAAATGGAACCGATTTTGTAGGTGATGTCCTGGTTTTTAATTGAGAAGTTTTATACTGAAGAATTATTTTCAAATTTAATCTATTTTAAAACTGATCCATTTTGATTTAAACTATCTAAATTTATACGTATGTGTTATTCTCACAAACAAACAAAAAAGCATATAAATCCATATTCAGTGAATAAAATATTCTCAATGTGAATGCCAATTTACAGGAAGTGTTATAGTCACAAGCTTCATAGAATCCTTATATAGTGGAAAGTGTCGTTCAATAGTCATAAAAATATCCTAATCATGTATAGCAAAAGAGAGATCAAATGTAATAATTGAATATTTTTATGGAGCCTGAAAAGCAAAGGCAAATACAAAAGTGGTTGTATATTCCTCACCGATGATATTTTAATCGCCACTAAATATTCAGATATATAATGATAGAATATGTATATGCACCCTTATCTGAAAATATGAATAAAGGAGTTTCATATTACTATTTGTCAAATATTTCATATTAGAATGATGGGGGTATAATCAAACATAAAATCAGTCATGTCATTCCAGACAATTTTTTTGAAGTATACTTTTTGGATATGGAAGGTCTTGTAAGTGGTGTGCATAATCACCACTCATTTCCCAAATCTTTTTTTTTTTTGAGATCATTTAAAGATATAAAATCCAAGCAAATAAAATAGGACACATTGTTATTGAAACTCATTTTTAATAAAAATAGGAAAATAAATTTAATTTAAGAAAAAAAACTTCAAAATTTAAAAAAATACTATTAAAAATATAATTTTTTCGTCGATTATTTTGCATAAAACCATACCCATTCTTAAGTTACTTTAACAAATCGTGATGATTAGAATTAACATAAAATATTGATTATTGTTTCCGTCTCTCGAACTCGAATTTTCAATTTTCATCAAGGACTTAGTTTAAAAAAAAACATTTTAACAGTCCATCGATAACGGATGAAAATTAAGAAATTTAATTTAATTTGAATGGAGTTAAACAAATACATTTAGCTAATGCTTGCAGATCATTAGCTATCTGCAATTCTGAAGCGCGACTGTGCCATTAGCTCGACGGGTGTGCGAAATGCATAATGCAAGATTTTATGGTAATGTCCCTTCATCGGCTTTACAATCTGATTACGCAAATTATTAGGTTCGATTATCGTCAGGGTTCACCAGATATCGAACCATTCTCCAATTAATTCAATTTTCATGAAATAACATCATTTTAGTCAGATTAATCATTGCTTTCTGCCCTTTTGTTATCCATATTGAATGCTGACTTTGATAATTTGTAAAATGTATCAAATCGAAAATTGGGAATGAATCTTCTAATCTCGGATACTGATGGTGAGGATTGATTTAGTATTCTCATTTAGTTTTACTAAAATATTTAAGCCAATTCGACCAATCTGTAATTTCTAATTTAAATAAAAATGTTCTTAATACCTGAGTTCAATCATTCTTAAAGTTTTTGAAAAAAATTATTTATTCTTTTTTTTTACATATTTATTTGAATTCGTTTCTGATTTTGTTATTATCATGTTTACTCATATTAAAGAAAATCCTAAAAAAATAAAAATTGCATTCCAAGAACTATTATGATAAGAAATGATAAGAAATTTTTATAAATCTGTAGAACAAAGGATTATTTTTAAAAATTATTTTCTTGATTGAAAAATGATAGATATGTTGCCCTTTGGAAACCAGAAATGGCATCAACGAAAGTTAATTGATAATTATAATTTTTCTTTAATGAGTGATTTAATTTTTTGAACTTATTTAATTACTTTGATATAATACTGGAAAAGAACTAAAGTATTTTTAAGGTTGCTAATCTTTTAAATGATAATTTTTTTGATTTTTAATTTTTTTTATTATTTAATAAAGAGTTTCAGCTTTCAAACACATTCCAAATTCTTTGTTTCCAATTCATTCGAGCTTTTCTGCTCTCATTACTCATTAAAGAGAGATTAAATTACACCATAAAATACTTCAAACAAAAATTAATACGCCGCATTTCGGCATATTAATAAGCTTATTATATAATTACCGTTTAATCGACAGTTCTGCAGTCTTATTAATTTTAAATGTTTCCTACAGTATCTATTTTGCGCTTAGTTCTTTACTTCTAAAAGTAATGAGTTTAAATACTCTTTACCCTTACTCATTCTGAAATGTTTTCCTCACATTGCTTCAATTTCTTATTTTTTATATATTTATCATGCAATAAATCTAATGGTTTTAGAAACAATGCAATATGAATAAATGCAATATTTTAATAATATTTGATACAAAAAATCAGGATTACATTATGATAATTTGGGTGGAAATCAAGCAGTTCTGCATTTTCCACAATCACACAATCTACTCGCGTTAAATTCAGAGTGCTCTCAAATCGTCGTTATACATTTCTAATTATTCAATTTAAGCTCATATATTCTATCTAGTTAACAAGCGATTTGGTGTCACTGAACATTAAATTGTGGTTTCCTCTCTGAAGCATTCAGTGAAAAGTGATAACCCCATTGATTCGGTTTATTTAGTGATAGGCCATATTATCTTAAGGTGAGCTAAAATTTAATTAATGGATGCGTTTTCCTGTTTGAATACCAGAACGACATGTAGTACAATTGAAGATAACTGAATATAGCAACAAGTTACTGTAAGTGCACTTTACAACTTTGCATTCGTAGTTTCTCGCCACTGCTTTTATGACAAACAAATACGTATATTCAGTCAATACTCTAAAAAATTTCGAGAGAAAATTAGAGATATCATAAAATTATAAACTGAAAATAAGTAAGTTAAGGTGTGTGTGTTTTTGTGAAAATGTACACATTTTTAGATTTACTATTTGCATAACGAAATTATCAAATAATTTAAAATGTCAGGAAACTACAATGATCTTTTCAACAAATTGCTACTCGTCATTCTCTACAAATATAATAAAGGCCTAAAATCATATTAACCTTTACTGGATTAAACAGAGCACTCTAAAACTGAAAAAAATAATTAATCAGAGATTTATTATTCATAAATGATTTGAAAATACTCTTTTCTTTACTCACTTTTTTTTGTTTCTCCTTGATGTTTTAAATTAAATTCACTGATTATTTTATCGCTGAGATTATTATTATACAAAGGAGACATCTTACTTAGTGATATTATAACAAATTATGTTTCTCCAATTGATTTTTCGTCCTCAAACTTGACCCATTTTAAGTTCTTTTTAATGTTGCATACGCAGAAAAAAAATTAACTAAACTGCTTTGAATTCGATGAATGAAGACTTCTCTTCTAAATTTTTATGTTAAGAATTCTTACGTAGCATAAAAAATGCGTATCAGTGTCTTTCTGGATTTCACATAAAACGAAAAGCTATTTATTTTACTCTTGAAGTTATTATTTTTGGTGCTCATAAATTTTTTGTTCCATAAATAAAGCAATTTTTAGCTTCCAGACATTTTATTTCATGTAACTTTTTTAACATTTTTATCGATTATATGCGCATTAGATATAATAGGAAATCTAACAACGGGATTATGGTATTTGAATGCAAAAAAACCATTTATTAAAGTTTTTGAAGAAATTCTAAAAAAAGTTATAATTCTTAAAAATAATAAACATATAAACAATTAGAAAATTTCTTTAATTTAGTGATAACTTAACCTTCATCCTTATTTTTCATTTCAAATATATATACTTTTAATTTTAGCAAGCAAGTATTTATCTAAATACTCTCGAAACTTTCTAAGATTATTTCCTTTTGGTCAAATTAAATTAATTAATTTGGTCAATTTAAAATTTTGGTAAAATAGTATTAAATTTAGAAATAAAAGGATTAATTCAAATGAGAGAATTTTCCAATAAACAAGAAATACAAAAAAAAAATTCAGCGAAGTAAATAAAATACCAAAGGCAAATAAAACAACAATTAAAAGAGCTAAAATAGTAATATAAAATAATCACTAATTGCTAAATAAAATTCTGAACAGTAACTTCAGTTTTTTATTTCTGTATTAATTTTTAAAGTTATTTTACTGTGTGCATAAAAAACAAAATTATCTAAATTATTATAAAAATATTTTTCAATTTCTTTAAGATGAATTTTCTTATATATTTATGATTCAATTATTGCAAAAAATATATCGATGTGGTAAAATGTCCGATTTTTTACTTCGAAAAACTCAAGCAGTATTGTGAAATCCACACCAAAATATAATAACTGATTTAAAAAAAACAATTGACAAATTGTTTGGGGAAGCAACAAATAAATTTTCCATGATGTATAACAAATTCCTTTGTTTTATCTCAGATGCCCCAATTTCTTTCACATCGCATTTTAATACCCAATTGCTCTTAAAACAAGTAAATTGGATTTTTTTCGATATATGATATAGATAATCGAAAAATTTAAATTGTAATGTTATGATTCAATCAATGTCCTGAATATAAAACCCGGGTTAGGTAAATATTTGAAGGTCAATAATTCTAAAAACAAAACTCTGTGAAAATTATTATGGAATAAAAGAAAATAATAATCGTTTAAAATGTTTAAAACAAATAGAGGACTTAATGTGTTTTGTTAACATCTGCAAATACATTATATCGGTAGATTATTAAAAGGAAAATAATCATTCTTTCAAATTTAAAAGGCGTCTTAAATATGAGACACTTAAAGAGAAAAATAACGTTTCCACTAAAAACAATTACAACCTTATGGTAAAAGACAAATTTTTACTGCAGCTGTAATTTCATATTTTAATTTAAAATAAATAAAAATAAATCTAATTTGAAGCTCTAAAATAAATTCTTTTTAGTAAATTAACTTCAGTTTGTTATAATATTTTCAGTATGATGAAATCGCGTTTGCAGACATAATCAATTATGTTTTATGACCAATTATTTTAAATTGCCTGACTTATAAAATTACTTGTAATATATAATATAAAACAGTATCTATGACATTAACCAGTAACCTCATGAAAAGCTGAGGATAGTAATAAAGAAAGGCCGTTTATACTTCAAATTATTTATGATCTTTAAATACCTTAGAAGAAAATTAAAAGTAATAACTGAACTCTTTAAAATCTTCATAAACTAAAAAAATAAATAAAATAAAAAATTTTCTAAGAATTATATCTAGAGTTTATGTTTGATGCTAATTATAATTACTGAAAAATTAATATTCATTTAATCAACTTGAACTATATGACCATAGATTTGAATCTTTATGTACTCTAAATTTGATTAGTTTGAAAACCAGTAGACAATGGAACGCGGTTTCAGCGAAGTATTTTATGCAGAGATTGGACAAGTTAGTATTTTATTCCATGAGGTGTAATGTAGCTCAGGCATTGAAAACTGTCGACTGTTAGAATTTATTTATTTGGTTTTGAAGTGAAACTGAAATTATAACTACATTATAAAATTTTTAAGTGTATAATTCACATGAATAATGCGCATTTTTGAAGAGAGAGACAAAAATTTCGAATATTTAAGTTCGCTTCATTTTTATCCCGGGAAACATGATTTATGAACAAGCAAAGGCTTAGCATAAAACAAAGCGACACAAAATGAAATGAGGAAAAGTGAATGAAAATTGTATCCCTGTGAATGTATACTGTGAGATTTTAATAGGAATTTCCGACACGTGTCAATCGTCACTAAGGAAATGATAGGGATCCTATAGAAGAATTTGTTTAGATAAGCAATATTTTATTCCTTCACTCGGAGTGTGGGAACTTATTGAGTTTTAGCCTGTTCAGCAATTTTAGAAATATTGAATAAATTAAATATGAAAGTGGAATGGAATCAGGAAATAAGAAAATATCTTAGAATGAAGCTACTATAAGCTGAATAGGGCTAAAAATTAATAAATCAACTAAGATAAAATTGGATTTTAAAATATTCTTACATTTTCTCATGTGCATCATTATATATGTATGCATGTATTAAAGCAGAATGTTAGTGAAGCAATCATGTCACTAAGCAAAGTTTTCAAATATATACTTCCAATTACAAAGTTTTAATAAAAAGATGAGCATTTATTTAGTTAGACATACTTGAGGTTTGCATAGGTAGACAATAAAATATTAAATAATTACACTTTTTAAACCTTTTCTTATAGAGTAAAAGTGTCAATTATTAAGATATTTAACTTATATTCATCTATGCACAAACAAGTCTTTTAGATTCTGTTTGAATAAATATTTTCATGGGTTTTTTTTTTCAGATTTAGAGTAGATTATCACACGTTTAGATTGAGACTTTATTTTATAAATTCCACCTCTTTCAATGCAGAAAAAAAACTGCCATATGCAATATTATTTTTCCGATAACACATTACTCATGATTATGACTTGAGAAAAAAATGCTAATCTCGTTCACTTTGATTGGTCAACAGTTAGACTTATTAAAGAATTACTGACAAATTAATTCTTCAATAAGAATGAATAAACATTATGAGCTTAAAATAAAACTTTCTTTAAAAAATAAAGAACGTACTTTATCGAGACCGGGCTAGCCTGGTTTGTAGGACGTTAGATTCGAATCACTTGGGTTGCGAGCTCTAACCCGCCAGCCGAAGATTATCCGTGCGTGGTGGTGGTTGACATAAGTTAAATCTGTCACGGATACAAAATCCTTCATGTCCGTGGAGATGCTTAATTGGCTTTAAAATGAGATACCACCTAGAGCTAAGTCGGTCTTCTACCTATTTCTAGGTTCTCTGGTCTTGTGACTAACAGAAGTTGAAATCTTTCCCCATTCAGTCAAGGATTTGGTCTAGCACTGATGACTAATGAGGACGGGTAATAACAACAAGGTGCCTAGAGTGAAGAAAATTTTGAAATTTTAATGATACATTTATGTACTCATAATATAACATCTCATTAATACACATTTTGTTAAAAAAAAGCAATTTCACATAAATATCAAAAATCCCTTCTTGAACAACTTTGGTAAATAATTAATGTGTTTTTAAACAATTTTCGAAATCTAAGAAGAATTATTAATTGTATTATTAACATTTGATTCCACCCTTTCAATTTTTTTCGGAATATGTGTTTTATTTCCGAAATATACAGCAAAAGATTTCATACAACAATCAGAGGTATACAAAAATGGTCTAAGTCAATAAATTTGCATTTAAATATATATATAAACTTTGCAGATTTAAATGTGAAACTCTGAGGGCACAGAAGAAGTTTAGAACTATATTTACTGACTGACACTTTTGCACTATTGGGGCTGGTTTAAATAGTTAATTTCTTAATATTGGATAGTTGAATAAACGATTTTTCCACTTTTATGGGACATTATGTTTTGGGTTAATTTTAAAAGTTTAGAATTTGAATTTAGAAAATTTTGAATTGTGCAAGAAATATCTAATTAATTGAAAATTTGTCAGTTGTTATCTTAGGTTCTCGAAATTTCTGTTTGTTTTCTGAATGCAACACAAAAGATGACTAATTACTTTTAAACAATCTTTCCCTATCTTAACATATTAGAATATAGTAATAAACGTTGGTTAGTTCTCCCTTAAACTACCGTCAAATTGAAACACGTAATGCCAGTTCCCTTTAGAACACACACATTTAGAAACTAGTTATTAAAAAAAATAACAGAACTGTAAAAAATAAAAAAGAAACATTAAAAAGATCCTCAGAATTGCTTTTTCTTTTAGTTAATGAGATAAAACTTATCCAAATAATTATTTTGCCACTTATCCAACTACTTACTAATATTACTGGGGTTTACAAAAAAAAGAATAAATAACAGAAAAGAACTATTTAGAGTTGACTCCGTCAATTAGAGCCTTTGTAAGAAACATACAGTTTACAGTCTTATTTAATGAGAGATTACTTTTCAATTCAAATAGCCTGGGCATTTAAAATTTAAAGAAATCTTTCCAGATCCCCTCAGCAACCGAAAAAAAAGTCAAAATAAAGTAAAATAAAACTTTTTTTTTCTGAAGCCCATTACCCACGCTGTACAGAAGCCGTGGTAAAGTAGATTTTCTTTCAGCAGCAACGCCCAAAGTATTAGACAAGGATACTGATTAAAGAAAATATATGGCATGCCTTCCGTGGTCTACTGAAATCAATGGAAAGATTTCTCATTACCCAGAGCTTTTCAAGCTGTCTCATCTTTTTCATGCTTCATTCGGTATAAAATAAAAGTACTTTAAAGAAGAGTGAGAGAGAAAGTCTTGGGTCAACTTCATCGTACGTGCTTCCATCCACTGAAACCGCTTCTTAAGAAAGACTAAACATTTTTAGCAGGCCGCTTTCACAAGTATAATCAAAATAATCCTGGATATTGTGTCGTGCATAGTACGAGAGAGAGTGAAAATGTAGCTTTGTTTCCTTTCGAAATCGATAGAATTAACCCATTTGGATTTCTGCCTGCATTTCGTTTCATTAAATGTCGCTTAAACTTAATTAGAAGCACAATTATTCCGGGACAGTTTAATCAGGCATAGCGATTCAGAGAGTTTCAACGACCATTTTTACATTCCGCGATACAAAAGCATTTTCTGCTTCTTCACAAATCAATGAAATAATCTGGCAGTGAGAATGCAGCGGTGCATATTTTTATTTTTGAATACGAGACAAATAAAAGGATTTGCGGAAGATTTATTTTCTTCAGTTCTAGAGAATTTAAGCTGGTCTTTAGACAATGTTTAATTTAATTAAATCTTTTTTTAAATAATTCTATGAATGCGAATATTTTCATATTTAATGATTAACCATGCAGGTCCGAAGCAAACATAATAAAAAGGTGATATATATAGCTTGTTGGAGCATTGTTTTATTAAAGACAGTGATCATATCCTTTTACATTGTCTTAAACTATAACTATAAATGTGCATTTTATGAAATTAATTCAAATTAAGAAGGACATTAAGTATGTTTACCGGTTATTTTCTTTGAATATAAATTTTGAGAAGGTAATTACTATCCTCTTTTTATTGTCCATTTTTGCACAATTTAACGAGGCTTAGATTTTTTGCCGAAGTTCACCATAAATGAAATCTACTGAAGCCAGACTATATAAGGAGTATTCTACAGTCCGTCAAAATAATTGAATGCTACTTGGTATGAATGAACTGATAATGCGCATTAAACAAATCTTTTCATATTAGAAATGTACTGTCTACAGGTGTATTTAAATATTGTTTCATAAAGGCTCCTTCTTCATATTGTAATTTGAAACATCTCACTTTTTTTATAAATTTTAATATTATGTATAAATGAGGTTTAAAGAATTTAGATAAAATAAACTTTGACATTTACTTTAAGAATATATATTTATTATTATAAATAAGAAAAAAAAACTCAAATAATCACGTTAAAAAATTGATGCAAATCCGTTTATTGGTAGTTGAATCTGAATTTTGTAAAATGTCAGTAAACTTCATCTTAATGTTAAAAGGTTTGAAAACATAAATTCGATAACGATTGGAAATTTGAAATTTAGGTGTCTTAATGTTAGATGAAAATTACCATTGTTTTGACTGAATTTAGATACAATAAATAAGCAATGAATGTATTAAAAAGCTATAGATCTATATGATTTCATTTGAAATTTATAATATAAGTTAATTAAAGCATATAATTATGCCATTATAATAAATATATGCCATTTATTATAAATGAAAATCGATTTATTCACTGAATATCCATTGTGGACAACTACTTAAATAAAAATTTAAAGATTTTAAATGTTATTTTACATTAAAAATAAGATGTTAATTGAATTTCTTTCATAAATTATACCTACTACAAAAAGTAGAGGAACGATGAATAATAATTTCCCAA
Source organism: Argiope argentata (assembly GCA_026289955.1). Lineage (NCBI taxonomy): Eukaryota > Metazoa > Arthropoda > Arachnida > Araneae > Araneidae > Argiope > Argiope argentata. The sequence goes on from JAOUZG010047236.1 coordinate 299,212, forward strand.
ACAAGTTCTATCCAGTTTTTGTTCGAATCATATTATTTTAAAGCAGAAGAAGATAATCGAAGATGAAAACTCATCATAATTGTAAGATTCATAAAATTCTTCAAATAAAATGGTGAGACAAAATTTTATTTTTGAAACCCTGGTTCCTCAAAGTAATTATGAATTTACTTGCTAATAAATAACTGACTGAAGGCAATACAAATAAGCTTAAATAATAAAAATAAACACCAAACAGAGTTTCGCACATATTATAAAAGACATCTACTAAATCAATTGAAGGATTTTACTCGATTTTAACTTGTATATAATTCGAAAAATAAAAGGTAATAGAGTATTTTCCTAAATGAATGCAAATAGCACATTGATTACAAATCACCGAATTTAGTTCATTGTTAAAAGAGAAATGCATTATGCAATTTGATGAGGCTAGAATCTATTTAAAATTATTTCTTCAACAACTCAAATAAACACATACATCTATCTTGCATTCCTTAAGACTAATTGGAAGATAGCATATTGTTTCTATGAACGAATATAATTGTCAATGCTCAGAAATAAATTGCATATGTCTTTCACACTCATTACTGAATAGACATTATTTTAATTTTCGAATTTCACAAAGCCGTTTATTAAGCAGTCACGGTTTGTAGCTCAATGAAATGTTACAGTTGATGATCACTGTAAGAATCAGGAGAAGAAAAATGACCTCAAATCAAAAGGATGCGCCCTTTATATGAACTATAAACGTTTTATAATTACATAGCTTTAAGAACGGAATAATTCAACGGGGAATAAGAATATTCCACCAACCGAATTTAGTTCGTGAGCTGTGAATAATATTCCTACAATTTCCCTGTTTCCTTAATCGTCTGATAGAATATAAATTGTATTAGAGAATGATTATATATCAAGTGCACGGTGACCGAATCAGAATGAATTGCTATAAGGAAATATTGTTTTACTGCTTTGACCCGCTGTTCTTGGAAAACACACAATGGGTCAATATCACAATGACTTGAATAATACATGAGTTACCCGAAAATCAATGCGGTTCAGCCCATTCCTTTTTCTGATTTTCGGTAATGTTAATGGACTTAAAAATATTCTCTTTATCTTCGAATAAAGCATTCATATACTTTTCTGTTCAAATTTATAAAGCAAGACCGTTAAATTCAATGCATTAAAAATTATTTTTTTCTTTCTAAAATTAACAGCATCAGCTTCTGAGTGATTCCTATCTCTAGGCTACAGGAAAAACATGGTAAAAGAAATACTATATAAATATGAGTCTTCAATTAAGAGCACAAAATATTAACACTTACATTTCGAATCTGGTAATAATAGAAGTTTTTTATATATTCCTATTTGTTTATGATATAAATATCATTTTACAATTGATAAGAACAATGAAATACAAGTGCGTGTATACGAATATAGCTTAATACAACTTTTTGCTTAATATCTGAGTTACCCAAAAATAAATTTTTTCCCTCATTTAAAATCTAGCAAAGACTTTTATTTTAATTCTGATATGGCAATTAAAAGCTTATGAAAAAGGGATTCATTTTACAAGCACTTACAACATCCTGTACCGATCGATGTAAAATATTACCAAAATGGGAAGTAAAATTATATGTTTAACTTTGTCGCAATTAAGTTTCAAATGAACTTATTTAAAGAATTATAAATTCTTCTGAAAGAAGAAAATAATTCATCTTAATTTAAAAAATCAGAAGCAAGTAAGGGAATTTAATGCTAGTTAAACTAATAAACTGTAATTATTATAATTGAGATATTGTTTCACTAAATAAGAAAACATGCAAATCAAACAATGGAGGATAGAACTTTCAGTTTTCAATGGCTTTTTGAATTTTTCTGAGCATCAATAAAAGAAATCGTGCACTGAACCACACAAGAATTCATTGGTATAGCCCCAAACCACAAGCAAATAATGCGCGGAGTCAAAAACTTGCATAAAACAACATTCCAAAACCGGCATTCCAGATTTAATCTCGAAAATCTCATTTCATTCGCCTTTCTTAATCTAATCAACAATACAAGGCTGCGAAAGACTATAAATAACTAAAACAGATAAAACACTTTACCAAACTCTCGAATGCTGATCTTTTCATTTGCAAAAAACGTTGAAAAATAAAACATATTTATATAAATAAAATTGCGAACGGAAAATCCTAAAAGGCTATACAGAAATTCGAAACTTATTTGTTTCTCACAATAATTCAATTCACAATGAAACAGTAAGTCTATTTTTTACAGATAGAGTCTTTTTGATCTTTGAAACAATGCAATGAACGTAAAGAATACGAATGATGCACAAAATAAGATGAATAAGAAATAGAGAAAGAAATAAAGGGCCAGTTAAAAAAAATATCGTATATAATTTTATTTTTTTATGCTAGAAGCTTCTTGCCACAGAAAATGGTTAATACCTAGAAATACGCCTTTAATTTCAACTGTTTTTATAAAACTAATAACGTGGGAAAATATTTTTGCAATAATTGATTCAAGGAAAATTCTTTTTATTTAATTGTAAAAAGTATAAATATCTAACTTTGATATACAACAATGTCACATTTTGGTAGTTTACAGTTTATGCTCAAATAAAGACAATGGTTAATATTAGTTACAATTTATTAAAGTAACATAAAAGAATGAAGTAAAGAAATCCAATTTTTTTCTATGAACATATAGTATATATTATAAAGAAAAATAATTGAAAACGAGAAAAAAAAATCAATTAATTAATATTAACTAATTAATTATTAATTTGATATTTTGACGGATAAAGTAAATTGTGGTTTTTGAAACACAATCCAAATTATTTTTATTTTAAACTTAACAACGTTAATAATCAGGATTTATTCATTTTCAGTTAAACATTTTACAACCTTTATAGCACCACAAACTGCACATGGTAGTGCAAAGATAGACAGCAATTAACTATAGAACGACGATGCGTAACTTATTTGCATATATAAATTGGAAAAAATTATCAAAATAAAATAATATTACTTATGAATGCATATAAAAATGTACTCACATATCCATAGACCGTCTACCTGTGTTACGCTATGAATAGGCATTCTAAAGCAATTCTCAAGCGCACGAAATTTGAACTCCTTGAAAGAATGCAAATTTAGATAAATACACGTTTCAGCATTTGCTAAATGATCAATATACATTTAAAAGGCAAAAAAATATAAATGTTTTCCGATACATTTAGTACCAGAATTATAGAACCCGTCAAACGAATTGGCTCAGTAAATCTAGTTCTAAATAATCTACTTGAAATAAGCAAATTAAAAATATTGTTAAGTTTTGGAAATCGTTTGACTGATCGATTTCATTTAATGAATTTTTTTTCAAGGGAAGCAAATTTTTTCTGGAATTTTGTCACCTAATATGAAAATTTTGTAGCTCTTTAGAAATTCTCAATTCAGCACCAAGAGATTTTTAGCTATCGATTATTTTTCTAATAAAAATTGAATTATGGATCAATTGAAATATGAATCTTATCAATGGAAATGCGAATGATAAGAAAAATGAGATTTCGATAAAGCTACAAATGTTTTACATGTGGTTTCTGTCAGTATACCCCCCCCCCAAAAAAAAGAGTTGATCTTCAAATACAGATTTTAATTTTTCATAGAGCAGTAGCTTTCTGAAAGAAATTGTTCCTGCCTGATTAGTAAAAATCCATTAAACTGATCGTTAAATATCGATAAATTATTGCACTATAGAACTTAAAAATTTGAAAAGAGCTGCACAATTTTTATTTAAAAAAAACTGCCCTCTGTTTTTTTCTCTACTTTCTATTTTTTTTTTCTTTTCTGATTTATTTCATTATTTGTATATTTTTTTATTCTAATAATAATCCATTTAGCAAAAGGGAAACGCTTCCTTCTATAAATCTCAAAAGCAATTCTTAGAAATCGAATTTATTTTGCGTTGTGTGGGAACTTTTAGATTTTGAGCGGATGGGCGCCATTAATTTTACCAAGTCTAAAGCCAAGGAATGGATTTTTGTACCTCGTTTCCTGTCAGGCCTTGTAGCTTCTGGGGAAAAAATAAACATGTTTGGGCTTGCAAATTTTGACCTCGTAGTAGTTCCTCTCTGGATCTCACAAACACCAAGAAGGTGGAGTCGCAGGTACTAATACAGAAACCTGAAAGCAACTTCTTCACCGAAAGGAAACTGATTTTCCTTTCAGTAGGTTAAGTAATGGGAAAAAACGTTTTTGTCACAGCATAGTTCTTTTTTTTGCCTTAATCTATTTTTCAAGCATTTAGTTATAAAAGAAATCTTTTATTCTAATTTCGCTAAGCATCCAAGTCCAATGAACATTTTTCTGTCTTTACTTTTCTCAATAAAATAAGTTCTCAAAAATAGCTAAAAGATTTTTACTAAATTTAATGCTTGATTATAGATACATGGAAAAATTCATAAATGATCCGAAATGTTTTTATCCGAAATTAAGTGAACCTTGATTCCAATGAAACCCCAAAGATTTCTTTTAATACAATTTTAAGTTTCAGAATTCAAAAAATAAAGAATTATCACATTAATAGTAACAATGTTCAATACATGTTGTTAGTTATATGTGCTTTGAAAAGCTTTCAATATTATTTTAATGATTTAGAGAATAAATATCTGAATACATATTTCCATTTCTTACATATTTATTATTAATAAATTAAAGAAAATATATATTTACATTTTTTGCAATATTACTTAGCTTGAAATCTTTATGGGTAAACATAAATAATTGAAGAATAAAATAATATGATGCAAAAATAATTATTGTTTAACATTAATATAATTTCAAGTTTTAAACTATTAACCATCTTGCTTTTAAAAGACTATTTAAATAAAGGAAAGGAAAACCGGCAGCAATTTTTCTTTAGAAATTATTCTCAAAAAAAAAACATCAATAAAATTTTATATTGAAATTAAATAATGACAGCGATTTGTTTTGAGTATTTATTTCAGGCTTTATAAAGTTAAAGGCTCTCTTTATTTGTGATGCAAAATTTTAATTTCATAGTAGTTCTTTCTCTTGTTACATTAAGTATCATTATTTTCTTACGTAATACGATTCATATTTGATATTTTCAATTTCAAATTAGAAAACAATATAAACTAGTATGTCCAGAATTGGTGGAAAAAATAATAGATACAGAATGCATACAAAACTGTTTTTAATGAAAAATTCTAGAGCATTAAGTATTTTTTAACTATTTAGTTATAAGAAATTTAAAATAATCTAGAAATGCTGTGCAAAAACTTAACTAATTATCATATTTACTATTGTAATTGCCTTGATTTACTTTTGAAATATACCTTTTTTTCAAACACTTGATAATTTTGGTATTATGAATTAAACTAGAATAAATTTCTTGTCACCGAAATTTCTTACTTGCCTATATGAAGGCAACTGTTATCTTGTGGTATAATTTCTACAGCTGAGGGATTCTAAATCCGATTCCCATTCCTTTAAGTTCACTGAACTAAGGTACCTTTCAGAAAATACGTTTTCCAGTTGAAGGGGAATGAAAATTTTGAAAGAAAATAAATTGATAAAATGTTGTTATAAAAATATAACCAAAACTCAAAATTATGAGGTTCGTCCCATTAGTTCTCATGTTCCTTCAAAATGAGACATTAATGTAAAACGTATTTTTGTTAACATTAAAAGGTCTTCAGTTTAACAGAAATCCGTAGAAAGATAGAAGAAAATTATCCTGAAGAAAGACTAAACAAAGAATAAATATTTCGAAGGTTAAACTTTGAAACACGTATCAAACATTCTTACACTCTATATGCTACCTAAAAAACTGAGCTTACCGGTTAGATTTCTTACTTCACACTAAATTCGTAGTACGAAGATTTTTTCTCATATAATTGCCCACGGAATCATATCACAAATGCTTGTAAATAATGTGTGAATCTATCTCAGATTTTGTTACTTTAAAGAGAGCAAGAAATAATAAACAAAAAGCTTAAAATATTTTCAGAATACTATTTATAATTTTTTGTTGAAGGTTATACAGAAGTAGGTCACGCTTAATGGCGTGAAAATATTTGATGATTTTAAGAGTCGCGTTATGTAAAGTTAAATGACATATATAATCAGCCTTCTCCACAATTTTTACATCCACCAACTGATGTATCTATGACATATCAGCATTAAATTCTTTTTCAAGGATAAGAAAACTCAAGAAAAGTTTCACTCTAAACTGCTATCAAAGATATCAGATTTTTTTCAGCTCTTTTCTTCAAACGACTCATTTAACACTTGAAAAATGACCTACATACGTCAACTTATCGTCAATATTGGGGAAGATGTGGACATTATACACTCTTTTTTGTTATATTTTTACTCCATTTGGCTGCATAAAAGTGCATTTAAAAAAGTGATGACTTTATTGCTTCCGTGTCCCATCACATTTGCATAGCTTGCACCTGCTTTCAAGAATCATGATAAATTGCTCTCGCATGTAATTTTGGAACATATCGTCCCTTGAATGGACATTTTGCTTATAAGCTATCTTTATGGTTTCATAAACTTAATGCAATGGAATTTACACTCTCAGACGTAAATTTTGAAGTAGCATCTCTTTAAACGCTGTAGAAATGAAGAATCTTTTAACTAAGTATGAATAAAACATTCTTACACTTTCGAAATAACTGATGATCTCAATATATGTAAATAAACAGGTAACGATTCCATTTATAGATCGTAATTTAAAGCGGGAAATTTATTTAGTTAAAATATTTCATGATATTAGAAATGCATTCGTGATATTAGTTTTTCCTTTCTAAAGGCTAGTTTTAATTCTATAAGTGGATTTAATTTAAACATGAAACAATTAAAAATAATTAGTATGAATTGTTGTTGTTTTTTAGTTAAATTTAATTTTTAATAAAGTAAATATAAAAACTCGTACAAATGATGATACATTTGTTAATGTTACATATCAGCGTTTACATAAACATTTATCCACTAATCCTATAAGTTGTTTTCATTAACCTTATTAGTTGTTTTAATTTAAAAATAAAAAAAAAATAATATAAAATATTTTTGTTTTATAATTAAATTTAATTTCTAATTGCCAATATAGTAAATATAAAGACTCGTTCACCTGATAACATTATTGTTAAAATTATATAGTACAGTTTACATAAACATCCTTTAACTAATCCTATACATTTTAATGGTTTTAATTTAAATATAAAAAATTAAAAATAATTAATATAAATTATTGTTGTTTTATAATTAAATTTAACTTCCAACTCTCCGCATAATAAATATAAGCCATATAGTAAATATTAAGATTTTATGGAAACATAAATTATCATTTGCAGCAATTAACTATAAGCATTAAAAAGAATTTAATAAATAAATAGATTATTTTATACAAAGAGATGGAGAAATTAAAAATTTATCAACAATTCATCATCTAAATTTCTTTTGAAACAGAAAATTTAAATGATAAAATTTTTATGCACATTCTATTTATATGGTAGATTAGGCCTGTATATAATAAACTGATCAGCAATATCATCTTAAACAAATCCTGGAAAGTAATAAGATGTTGACAGAAATTTAAACGCATGAAGTTTCATCGTAATTTTCGGTGAGATATTACTTTTGATACTAAATATAAAAAAGACAGGATTTTCTCACCTTTTGAATATTTATGTTTAGTAAAATCGTCATGATGTTGAAGTCTAGACTTATTTAATAAAACAAAATGGAATTTTAGGAATACTAAAATATTCTTTAAAACTTTGAGCTTTTTATAATCTATAAAATAATATAAGCCTCCAAAAGATTATTGATAATATTTATTGCCTACAAAATAAAACCAAATGGCCTTTAAAAATTTAAAAATTATTTCCTTGCTAAAAAGTCCACAAAACCTTTTTGAAGTGATGTAGCAATTCAAAGATTCAGAATCCTCATTTAGGAGACATTCTAAAGACTATAAAAGGAAATAAGACTATACAGAAATGAGTAAATTTTAAGTTTTTATTGACAATAAACTCTATTAAAGAAATACTTTTTTATGGTTAATTTGTACGCAAATGTCATAGTTGTTCTGAATTAAAATAGATTTATGCTTTCAAAATTCAAATATCATTCATAAAAAAACATAAATTCACTCAAGTTTAATTTATTTCATGCTCTTTTAGCTTTAGAAAGACTTGTACGCATTTATAAATGCCAAATGTTTTAATACTTTATTATAATTACTTTATTTATTTCTTATTTCTATAATTTTCTAAATAATATATCGAAACACCATTTTAGTATAATATAAATTAGCTGTTGGATATCCAAACTACGATTAACTTTTTTGTTGTATTTCTCTTCCTATTTATTTTCAATAATTGTTTCACTTTAGCTTTAAAATGTCGATCAATTTCTCTGAATATATCTTGATTCCTAATTAGCGATAATATTAGCGTAATTAGCGATTTATTAGCTTTCTTCCACAAGAATTCTTTTTAAAATTTCTTAGACAGTCTTATTTATTTTTTAATATTTGCTTATATACATAGAAAACTGAAGAGCGATTGATGAGTATTTAGAAATATTCTCTCTGAAAACCTGAAACATTTTCCATTCTCAAGAATATCGCTTTTTTAAACATTTATTGATATATCAGAGCCAAAAAAGTTAGCTGCAAATAATATAGCATTTTTAATCCTATTGAGAGCTGAAAACAATACATCAAACTCTAAAGTCAATAATGGTTCAATCTTTAGAAAAAAGTTAAAGGTGAATGGTTATTTTTTACTTCAAAGTTTGGGCAAAAGATTCATCTTATGGGAACGAGAAAGCAAATATAAAGAAAGTTCTAAGAGGGAAATAGCCATAAATTTAACTTTAGATAGTCTCCTTCAAATCGGAAATGTGGTATCCCCTTATCCGGAATTTATGAAAACGGTTTAGGAAAGTAAGAACTACAAAGTATCTTTATTTTACTAGAAGTATTCAGAAAGTAGAAAGTGATCTAGAAGCAATCTTTTATAAAACGTTCTATTTTACTGAAACTTTCATGAGGGGGGCTAATAGAAGCAGGTGTAAGAAAAATATTTATATTATTTACAGATACAAATTATCTGTTTCCTTATTTATATTTTCCTTATTACCATTTGCTTTATTAGGATTATTTATCAATAATTTCTATTCCAAACATTCAGGAATGTTAAAAACCAAATTGAATTATTTGAATAAAATATTTTTTTCTCGTCCGCATACATTTCACAAGTCTCAACTGAAAATTCATTGCTCTATTTTAAACTCAAATATTTGAACAAAAACCAACTCGATTATGTAATAATACAAGTTAGGAGAAGAGTAATGTATTTTGACAATTGAACAATACATTTTTGAAAAAAATTTCCTTCTCTGAGACATTAATTGTAATCTTTTCAAGTAGTATATTTATTCATGTTAATGTTCATTTAATTTTAAAATATTATCCAAGAAAAGTTTTAATCAGACGATGATTCTAAAGTCCAGCCGTTAAATAAAACATAAAATCAATTGCATTTTCCTTTTTATAGCAAAATAGTTTCTGTGTTATTACGTTGAAATAATTAATGAAACTCTTTTAATCCTTTTGTGGTTACTAAGATGTTAGACTATTTTTTTTTCAAAAAAAGGTGATGACTAAGTGTATAGCAAATTAGAAATAAAATAATTTTTGTATAAGAATTTCAGCTGTAGGAAATAGTATTTATTTTTTTAATGTACTATGGAAAATTTACATGATTACAATTTAGTTAAAGAGGTATTTACACGTCTTTGGGTGATTTGGTAAACATATTTTTAAAATGAAACATATGTTTTGGAATAAAAATTTTCTCCCAGTGATTTTTTTAAATGTAAAAGTTTTTATGCTAATTTTAATTTAACCTTATTTCAAAATGCCATATGCCACCAATTTGTGGATTGATGGATAGGAGTTTGCACTTTCTGGAGAGAAATATTCATAATTCCATAGTTTAAAAAATCTTGTGAAATTCATGATATTAAAATATCTAATTGCAAAACAAGTAACATTATTAATCGGAAAAGGAAATAGTTTCTATCATTACTTCCATATGGAAAAATGAATCCAAACTAATACCCAAAAACCGTTTGTATGTTTAAAAATATTTCTAAAGTAAAATCTTTGGTACCGGAAGAAAATACCACCAACCCAGAAACGATTTGCAAATCTGTAAGTATATCTGTAACAACAGCGAAGAAAATAATACACCTATGAAAACTAATTAAAAACTAAAACACGTAATCTACATCAGCTTTTACCAAGACATATCAACTGCGAACACTTTGTGGAAACTTATACGTAAATAATATAACAGGAGACAAATGGAAGCTTACTGTAACTTTAGATGAATCATTTGATCTAAATGATGCAAAAATAGATCTATTTGCTACCACAACAAAGAAATATATACTAAAAAGCTCTGTTAATGTAAAGAAAGTTTCAATAAAGGATTGTCGCAGATTTCTCCCTAAATGGAAAGTTAAAATTAAGAATAGTTTCAAAAATACTAAAATTAACTCAACAAATATAAAATCAGGAGAAATATTTAGTTTGATAAAGACGTAGCAAAAAGTTTTTACATTCAACTATTGAAAACTTTTTAAATGATAGTTTGAACTTCATTCTGATGTTTTTACAATACATCAGAGACGGTAATTGATGAGAATTTCGTAAAAAAATATTTTTCTTATAAGAGAAATAATCATCTTGTTTTCTGTTGAAACATGTTCTAAAACCATATCCATTTCGAATAAAAATTGAACAGATCTAATGGATGACTTGTGTTTTTCTGCATGATAAATGAAAGATCATTACTTCAAACAATTATGTGTTAAAAACTTTCTAAAAAAGTGTTTTAAGAATTGCAGTAAGAATTTTTTTTCTAATTAAGTAAATTGATGAAGTGTCAAAATTTAATGTTTATAACTCTAATCTCTTTAATTGCTCGAGAATTCTAATTTATCTTCAAAATTTATTTTCAAATTATTCCAAATAAATGACAATTTAGTTAGATATTCGATTTGTACAAAGGTCATTTCTAGCAACATCACTGTGGCTTAATTTCTACTTCATGAACAAATTATTACTTGATAAAAGATTTTATCCATCCTTGATAAAAGTGTATAGTTTTAATTTACATATTATTAGCTTTCATTGAGTATTTTTCAACGACATCCAAATCTTGAACGCAATTCAAATAATAATTTGCTTAATATTAGGCGCAATATTGCAATTAAAAGTTTTATATTTCCTTAAGACCATCACACATTCTAAGCTTTTCTATTTAGGGGTAAAAAACTGAAGTCTTTAATGGATTGAAAAATTTTGAACTTTTGAATTGGTCGCTAAATATCTGAGCTGTTAATTAGAAAGAAATGCATATTAATTAATCAATTAAACGATCAATTTATTTTTTTAAAAAAATCTTGATTAAATCTGATTACTATTATAATAAAAGTTTATTCCAGTCATGTTGATGAGAGAACAGAATTAAATGATTTCATCAGCTTAATGAAAATTATTGTAAATTAAAAAGGCATGGAAATTCTTAAAGTAATGCTCAACAAAAGAAAACTCCATTAATTGCTATAATCTTCTATAGAGATAAATCGGGCTCTCTACTTTTTTTCTTTTCAAACTGATATTAGTAGTTAAGCAATTGCGTCGAAAAATAGTATGTGAAACACTTACAATAGAAAATTAAACATTTAGCTTCGCTTTTAGCTTCATTTCTATATCAAGGTAAAGATGAAAATATACAAAAATAAGCGTCCTTGTTGTTTGTTGTTTCATTTTTTTCTTACATTTTCCTATTCCACTCGTTCTCTTATAACATAAAATGCATGCCATCGAGATGTGGCATCATTATGACCACAAGCCTTTTTATTGAGTACTCTGAACAGGAATACTTCAACTCTAACCATCCTCTACTTTCCATAGACTTCACTATCCATTGACATTCTTTTAGTCATAAAGCAAAGAAAAGACACGGAGTTGAACAAACTGTATGACAGAGGGGCCATTTCGGTGGTGAATATTTTTGTGTAGCCATTTGGCGATTTCACTGAGTCAAGTTTTCCATTGTTGTGGATCGATGTTTGGCTCTTGTAGTAGACGTCTTGCGTGCATGTCTGTGAGAAATTCCGAGGCTGGATCAGAACTTTAGAAGTAGGTGGTCTTTTGTATGTATTTTAGCACAGAGATGACAGTTTGACTTTCGATCTTTTCCGATGATGGGTTGGAACTATAACCAAGCATAAAAATTCCCTAAAGTATTGGATGCTTTGATTTTTTTTACTATGCATGCTATAGAACGCAATGAATTCCTATTATACATTCTACTGTAGAAGGGGGTTATCTCCAAAATTTATGTCCACAGTAAAATCGAATAATTTTAGTATATAAAATAAATTATTGTAAATAAGACATTAGTATCAAGTCGGATTTGTATAAGTGTTCATTCTAGAATGTAAATTAAATGTATCCCATTAATCATGTTCATTTAACATATATTTATTATAAATCATTTAAGAATTTTATCCCTGTTATTACAAGTAAAAGTCATCAGGTGCATTCAGTTCTTGTCTGCATATTTTGATAGGAAGAATAATCATTTCGCGATGCAATTGATTAAGCATTAAGATATCGTAAGTTTAAAATACAGAGAAAATTAATCATGACATAACTAAATGGAAATATTCTCATTCAGATAAATATATTATTGATTGATAGTACGTTATTATGTAGTAACAACAAATGTGTATAATAGGGTATCTATATTATAGTTAAAAACATTCATTTGATCCAATTTGCAACTGATGAATCAAGAATTGAAGATAAGTTAGTGGTTTTAAAATAATCTTCATTCGTTTATTGTTACTACACGAGTCATTACTTTTATATTATTTAAAAAATTACAACATTTCATAATTCGTTGACAAAAGCATTTTACGAAGCAATTGATAATCATGAAATAAAAAGAGTATACACTATGCTTTAAACAAGGTTAGATGAATCTTACATTTAATTTTAGTAACTTCAAATTTTAACTCTTTAACGATGGTTATCTTAAAGGCCACTTCTATATTTATACCACTCTATACAGAAAGTGCGGAAAATTCAAGATTAATGGAATTCTTGCTTCCTGTATTCTACATTTTGGGAAATAATGTATCCATTCTTTTTTCAGTATAAAGTCTAAGTCATATACAGAAAAGCCTATTTCAGGAATCATAATTTTCTTTTGAATGAAACAGAACACACAGTTAACATATTTTTTAAATTATGCTTAACATTGCTTTTATTGTTTCCGTTTGCATATACAAACAACTATGCAAAAATAACTATCCTCTAACTATGTTTGTTTGTAAGCACTTTTCAGTTAGGCATTTGGTAAAACAAAAAATTTTTAGGTACAGGAATTATTCAGTCTTATTTTACACTGAGAACTATATTTAGGAAAATATTTATAGGAAATAACCAAACGCTTATTTTTTTAAAAAAATATTCAAGGTTAAATTGAATTTACAATTCACATCAAATTTCAAGGATAGTATCTGCCTGGAGTGTAAAAATTTAGTTTATTAATGCTTACTGCTCTAAGCATTTAAAATATTATTATCTGTATAATTAAAGTTTATAATAATCGTTAAAGAGTAAAAAGGTTTAGATAAATTTGTACTTGTATACTTGCTTGAAAAGACTTAATTATTTTACATTTCATCACAAGTAAATCTTAAAATCAGAATTATGGGAATTATCTTATTGGGATGAATTTTTTAAAAAAAAACATTAAACGATGTTTGAATTTTTGAATTTTTGCATAAAATTGTTTGAAAAAATACTTATGAAGCAAAAATACATCAATAAAATCCCTAGCTTGGAAAATTTAAAAAAATGGGTATATTTTTAACATTATTTGTTTAAATTTTATTTATAATTTAAAAATATATTAAAGAGTTCCTGAGCTCAGAAAATATTTCTTTGAAATGTTTCAATAGTATTTCTCAACTGTTAAATAATACGCAATGCTTTCCATTTTCTTGCATTATAAAGAATTAAAAGAATCGTAGAATCTTTTTAGTTGATCATATTCGGAACTTCAAGAATTATATACGTTGTAGAGAAATTATTTTACTTTATATAAACAAAAAATATTCGTCCTTAATTTAAGACTTAGTTCCTTATGAGGTTAAGTAACGAGACTTTTAGTTTTACGAAAACAACATTTAAAGATGTAAAATGGTTTTAAAATGTAAGTTTGAAATGTAAAATTAAAATTGTCTTATAAAGTAAACTGTTAAAAATAACCATTAAGAAAATATTCAATATTTTCACCAAAAAACATTTTTCCATATTGTGGCATGTCTTATATATTATATTAACAAATATTATACGTCGATATTTTATAGGAGTAAGTTTTTTGGTTGTCTTAGTACTTTACTGTATCGACAATTTTAAACCAATACTGGCAATTTTATATTGATACTGACAATTCTGTCCATTTTATTTTAATATTATAATCCTGCCATGAGTTTAATAATTATTTTTTGAATAATTCCACTAAATGTTTTAACCGTTACTAAGAAGTAATGGGAGAAGAATTTTAAATTTTCAGAATACAATCGCATTGTTGGCCATTTTTGTTTTAGCATACTGCATCATAAAATTTAACGTGATAAATACACATAATTTTGTAAAAATATGTTATTTATCATCAAGTATTCTAAAATGCTCTTTCCGGGCTACATCAAGCTATTAATCAAATTTAATAGTAAAATGCTTTAACAAGCAATCTTCTTCTTTAATTACACATCCATAACAATTACAGCTTGAAGTAGATTTAAACTATAACTAATTTAAAATGAGCAATATTTATAATATATGCAATTCAATTATCTAATGTTTATTTAAATTGAATTCACTAAATTTATTTAATATAAATAACTAAGTTTTATTTAATTATCGAACTAATGAAACGAATTACCAAACAATTTATAGTTAAATTTTGTGAAGTGTTATTAGAAGGATTAATTAAGCCCAGCAAATAAGAATATTAATTGCTAGAATACTGAAAGTGCATCTTTTAAAATTCTACAACGCTCTTTTTATTTTTATTCCGAGAATATTAATTAACTTCACGCGGAGCGAAATTGACAGCCAGTTAAGGAAACAAACTTTTATTAACTCATCCCACGCAGTCATATTTACGTGAGCTTAAAATCAAATTTCTCCACGAAGCGAGAAGAAGATTACTTAATTTCTGCACAACTTATCTCCCCTCAATCGGGCAGTGTTTGTTTAGGTGGGGAAGCGGAGCACACCTCTCTCACCCTCTGTGTGTCTTCCATTATTTTAGCAAACGATACAGAGAGAGAAAAAATCGTAGAGGAACATAAAATCTGCGGTGGCTGATTTCAAATTGCATATCATTTCCTAAGTTAGGAAAGTTGTTAACCTGGCATCCGGTTGGAACCCTTTTCTGAGCAATATTCCGAGCTCATGAAAGCTAACCAGAAGGGCATTAGCTACTCTCTATTGGGCCATTCAGTGTCGATTTTATAGAAGTAGCTGTCATAAACTGAAGTCATAAAACCGTGATTTACGCTGAAACCTCTGCTCCTGCGGATGTTTAATGTCGTCAGCCGGATATTGCGATCGAACCGAGGCAGACAAAACCAAGTATTACATCCCTCTTAGCTTTTCTTATTGTTGCCGATGCTATCTTCAACTAGAATTGAAAGCGCTTCCTGAGAAATCACGAGTTGAGGAACTTAATAGCGTCCTATCACGAACTCTACTTTTTCATGTCTTCAATAGCTCTGGGTTGAGTGAAAACAAATGATCAGATGTTTGCCTTTCTTTCTCTTCACAAACGTTTAATATCTTTCTTAATTTCATGATGTATGTCTTTTTAAAATGATCCTGACATTGCTAAAGAACTGGGTAAATCTCTTGCTCCTGCGATTTATTTCCAATATATTTTTTTTTTTGTTTCGGTACAATAACTTTGGCGTGAAAGATCTTGATTGTTTCTTTAAAATATTACATGAAAAAGCTTAGCTAATTTAAAACCTTTAACAATAAAGCAATAAAAATCAAGATTTCAAATATATTAATGATTGAGCACTATTTTCAATAAAGCTTCATAATAAATATTTTACAATTTAGTTTATTAGTAGTTTTTTTAAAGAAATATTTTAAAACATTCATAATTATCAACTTTTTACATAGAACAAGTCTGATACAGTGGTACAATGGTTATGAATATGAAAATGTCTTAATTGACTAAATTAAAATTCATAAATAAATAATAATAATAAATATTAAATGTTTAAAAATTGTTAAAAAATAAAAATTTATAATAAATAATTTTATTATATTATTTAAACAGCTTTTTATTATACTTATCATTAAATAGATATCGTTACTTTATAAATAAAAAAACAATCCTAATTGGACAGAAAACTTAAATTGGGCAATATCTCATAAAAACTATACGAAAATAAATTAAGTTTCATGAGCAATTTGATATTATGATTCCATTAAATTGCATTTTGCTACGTTTAACAGCTTCATGACTACTGCTGCAAATACAAGCTCTAAAGCAAGATAGGGTATGGTTTAACTCATTTATTATGTCAGCAACGTAATATTTTATTTTTGTCTCAAATGTTAAATAAAGAATTCAATGAATAATTTTTATTAGGATGGATATGAATAAAACTTATGGTGAAGCATAGCAATTATCTTTTAAATGTTATTAAATGCTTACATTTTACTAGAATTGCAAACAACTAATTATTTTTTTTCTCAGTTAAGTCTTCATTCTATAGAGAATGCTCGTAATTTTTATTGCCCGTCATTAGCTAAGCCGTTTAGGAAGTCCAGAGAAATATTTGACACTCATTCACGTATATTTTAATTTACTAACCCAAACATCATTTCATTATTTTCTAAATATCAAATATAAATCATTCGTCTTTTAATAAGGTCATCATTCTGATTAACTTCCTCGTGACTTCTTCCGAAACTGAATAAAATGCAAATACATCATTCACGGCTAATCATCTCTCAGATAGTGGATCATAAGTATAATTCGTTACTGTCACTTTGCGTCTTTTTGATTCTTGAAATTTTTGAAATCTGAAATTGATTCATTTTTAAATTATGCACAAAATATAATGTAAAATTGTTCTAATTAAACACCTAAATTAGCATTTAGCTCAAAATTTTAAGCACCCTGATTTCTTTAAACAGTAATTTAAGGAGTGACGCTCTAATTTTCAAGTAATTATTGAATGACAGTTAACTTTTTTATAAAATGATCGTAAGAATTAAATAACCAAGATCTTCTAGTTCTAGTGTATTAGAGTGAATATTTGAATTTACTGGAATTAGCAAATTAAAATATCATAAAGATAAATTTCTTTTTGTTATTTTATTTTAATTCTTGGTAGAAAATGTTTACCTGAATTATCCTCACAACGATTTGCTAAATATTATTTATACCTTTCTGGTGGTTTTGATACAGTTAAGTTTTAAGTAGAAAAAATAAAATGATTAAATTTTAGGCTCTGAAAATAAATGTTGCATTCATTTCGTTAAGTTCGGTTCGGTTCGTTTCATCATCAGCTTTGATATAAACTGAAATAAAAATTGAACAGCTAACATTAAATCATATTTTCTCTACTCTCAGTGACTATTCAAAATATCTGTAATACGTTTATTTTCAGTGGATCTTGAGAGAAATTTTTCTCAGAAATTAAATCAGAAAATCAAGATTTCTTTCTATTTTAATAATACCAGATAACCACGATGCATTAAATGTGAATATTAATATTCCGTAACAGATGTGCACAAAATTTGAAAACATAATAATTTTATTGAGATTAATCGAATGTTTACCTTTGTGCTTTATCACGCCTCAAATTAGATGATATTTGCTTTATGTACACGCACACTTTTAAAGCAACATAAATATAAAATTAACTGGGTTTCTTTTTTTTCTATTTGGTTATTTGTTTTATCATTTTTCATGAAACTAACAAATGAAAATTCAAATAGAATAATTATATTAAATTAAAACTTCATGTAACGAAATATTTAAAAATGTTTGGTTCGTTCTTCCCCATTCTACAAATTGTATAAATAATTCTCGGTTGAAAATACAATTTCATTACATGCAATCGAATCTCTGTGAAACTTTAATTTTCTGTGAAAACAAGTGAAACGATCAAAAACATTTCGTTAAGTAGAAGGCAAAACTCAAATACAAAATTAGTTATTTCAAGCATTAAATGATGAAGAGACTTCTCTTCTAAACCTCTTAGATGATTACTGGCTCATCTACCCTAGGGCTGTCTGCACTGATTCCATCTCTATAAATTTCCTTCCGATTCTAGGGTTCAAAGGAGACTTGTATTTTTCGTCAGTACGAGACTCAAGTGACGGGTTAGTGGCAACCACTTTTCTAAGGGAAATAAAAATCTTCCCAACATTAACCAATTAGCCAATTGATTCTTCTCTATCCTCTCAATAACCAAGTAATCTTGTTTAATGAATTATTCTGATGAAAGCATTATAAATTAAATAGAAAAAATATTTGCCTTTTACATACTGCCAGAACTAAAAGCGCAGGATCTTTATAAATAAGAATTATTTATTCCCTTCAAGAGAGTAAAATGTGAAATGGTCCAGTCTGTTTTGAAATATACATTAAGCATTTCAATCAGAAATAAAAATGTAGTGGAAATGTATTAACTTTATTTTAAAACATATAAGATATGTTTGGAAATATGAGTATTTTTTTATTAAAATTTCTCTAATTTGGGTTAAATATGGAAGTGCCAACTGCAAAAAATGGTTTATAAGTGTGTTTATGCCAATTCTCTTTGATTAAAAACTGGATACTTTTGGGAAGTTATTAATTCTCTTATTCCTGTAGAAATATTCTTTTCATTTACTTGGCTATACACTGATTCTGTAAGGATTACCTATAGAATATATCTTGACAATTAATCTTATCCAATAGAAAATATTTTTAATAACTAACATAACTAATAAAAGGATATTCTTTTAAATATTATTAGAAAGATTATTTTAATATTTTGCTATTTGCTAATAATTGTTTCGCAAATGCAACCCTTAATAAGTTATAATGGAGGTTTCTTCATCGCATTTAGTTACCTTGGCGTAATATTTAGATTTATTTGTGACCAACAAATTACTAAAATTATGTTTCAGAATGTCAAAAATAGTTTCTTATGCATATTTCAAAAGCTCATAACTTAATCCCAGCTTATGTTTACAACAAACAGGTTCGTGCTTAACGAAACTACTCTGATTTCACTCAGCAAATTAGTTAAAAGATTATATTAAGGTAAGTGTATTTATTTTCATATTACTGAAAGTCAATAAAATTTCTTACATTAAATTTTAATTTATTCATTACACTCTAGTTAGGCCTAACTAATAACGTCAGAAGTTTAACTTATGAATAATGTATAAGCCTCTCAAAGAAGAATTTCAGCATTTTCTTTTCAAACCAATGTCAGTTACATAACATAAAAACAATATAGAATTTGTTTTTTGGGAACAAAATAATGTAAAAACATTAATATTGCCCAATTGTGATTCTTGGAAAAAGTGGATAATGCTTTGAATTATCATGTAAGCTTTGTAAATGTTATGAACGATAACATTTTAAAGCATTTTTTAAATTCTCTAAAAATGCTAAATTTTAATATTTGCTTTTTATTTAAAGTTTTGTATATTTGATCTTCAAAAATTCATGAAATAGGAAAATAACGCAAAGTTGACAGGAAAATAAAACCTAAGAAATTCTTTCTCCTAGAAGTCAAAATTACACATGGCGGCGTCAATGAAATTAGGCCACACAATTTTTGTATACTAAATATCCTTCACAGATATTATTCAAATTCCGTTTACAAATTTTATATTTGAAAGTTATTAAATTAATTTTTAATTCAGTTTTAATCCATTACAATTGATATTTCAGGAATTTTGAGAGCAAAAAGAAGAATAAATGAATTATTACGTTTTATTCAATGCTGCAATAGCAACAAATAGGTTATAATATCAAGTATGTATATGCAAATATCCATTTATCTTTAGCATTTAGTTTAGGATTCAAATACTTATCAGAAATTTAAAAGATGAGAGGATCATAAGAACATGGTTAAATTTTATTAGATCGATAAAAAACATCTATTAATAAATTTTACCTTGGTAAATAACCTTAATACTTCAAATTCCTTTAGATATAAACCAGACATTTTATCATTATAAAATGTGTATAATTTAATAGGACATAAAACCAGAGCATGATGTATCCGAAGCGTTCATCATGATTTGTCACAATGCAAAGGAGATATATAAAGCCGCATTTTTCAAGGTATCGATTAAAAAGGATTTACATCCTTTTTCTGACAAATTGTTGGAGGCTGCCTTTTTTATGTTCTTTATTTTTGATTTCGCTCTTCAGGCGACCTTCAAGAAGATTGCAGAAATTCCGATCCAGCGAACTGCAATCCATCAGTTCCTTTTCCAGTCGATTTGCATAAATGAAAATAAATATTTTTTCGAAAATTTTTATCAAATAAAAAAGATCTATTGTAGCGTAACATTTATAAGAATAAATGTTACATATATGAGTTTTAGGTTTACGATGTAAAGTCTAAAATAATAGAATTTTTTAAGAATTTTTTTTTGCATCATTAACAAAATAATGTTAGTTTAAAATAATTTCGAGTAAATAACTATTGAATACTAAAACACTTGAATTTCTCACAAAACAAAGATATAATTTAACTGAATGTATCATATGTATGTTAAGGAAAATCATTAAACGTTTATATGTATTTCTTTTACAAGCAGGGTTTTTAGGTAATTCCGTTTAGGTAAGATGCGTTTGTTCCTTAAGCATGGAATTGGGAGTGAAAACATTTAATTAACTTACATTCCAGAAATAAGATCTTTTTAATTTTATGTTTTATACTAGACATGATAAAACAATTTATTAATCAGATTTTTTTTAAACGCTGAACTAGCTAATGGCCATGAAAAAATGTAGGGCATGAAAAAAATTAAAGAAGTCTTAATGTTAAATCCTTTAAGGGTTCATTTTTGTGAATACAATAAAGAAAAATGAGCATTGAATCATAATTTACCGCTAACTGTCACCGAATCATCTTCTTTCAATGTTTTGCTTCATTATATTTCGATCCATACTTTTTCTATCAAATCCATTCAAGTGTTCATAGTGAAGAAGAAATCCCACCAACGGGATTCGGACCACATAGTTGACACCGAAAAAAATCCTACTTAGATCCTATATTTTGGAACTTTCCTTCCTAGATAACTTTCAGGAAAAGTGGATCCCATTTGTGTTTTGCTTGGAGTAAAACCTGTAAACCTGTTACTGCACACCATACTGCAGCAAACATTTCGTTAGAAACCTACACATCGGTCCTTTTTAAATGTTTATGATTAAAGTATACGATTTTAAACTTTCTTTCACTAATTCATATTCTTTAGTCACATGTCTTAACTTAATTGATCTTCACATTTGTGCCGAATGGTATTTGTAATGAGTGAATGCTCTTTATACAAAAAAAATTTAATATCTAATCAATTTGATTTTGCTGATCTAACTAACAACTTATTCATATTTGGCATCACCTTGCTATATACTATTACTTTCATTAATTCGTGTTTTGTCCAGCCAAGAATTAATGTCCACTTTTTAAATATATTTTCCTTGAGGTTTTTTAAGATTATTTCGGTGGGCTATTTTCAAACATACTGATGAAAATGTATTACTGAATTAGTCTCCACTAATTCTTCTGAATGAATCAACTACAGATCCGGTAAGGAAGATAGGAAAAAAAAATTATTGCAAAGTTCTGCACATGGAAAATGGATAGCTGCCTTAAACAATTTTGCTTTGTTAAAAAGATTTTAATATGACCCAAGAAGAATATCACATCATCTTTATTACTATGATGAGGTCCCCTATTTCTTATATTCTCATCTCTGAATTTTCTTTTCCTGTTATTTGCTATAGCTCAGATTTGAACCTATTTTCATAATTTTTCAAATTCCAAAATTTTTAAATTTTACATGTTTAAAATTCCATTTTTTTCAAATTCATAAACAATGTGATTAAAAAAACTCTATCAGACAAAATTTAATTACACATTGAGACATCCCAAAACCATCCCCGGGTTTGATTTTGATATTTAAGATTATTTTTCAATATTTGTGAGATTAGAGAAAAAATATTAGAGATAAAATAATCCAATAGAAATTTTTTGAGATATTTATGCCATCTTCAGCAGTTCATTAAATTTAAGAGGCCATGTGTAATTTTGAAATACATTTTATATATTTTATATACTTCCTGAGTAATAAAACTGTAATATTTGATTTTAAAAAAGATAAGGTTTATCAGCTTAGCTATACAAAAATAAAATTAGTTAGATTATTTAAATCAATCGTATCCGAGTTTCATTTAGAAGGAAGAAAACCTTGGTATTCGAAAAAATCATCCAGCTTTCTCTATTTTTAATTTATTTACTCTTTTCACAATTCAAAGCTCCGATTTTCTGTTTTTCAGAAGACGTTTGAGAAACATGTATTGCTTTGTATTTGGTCTTGTTCTCTAATAGTAATTAACTTTATTTTTTAATGTCTTAATTAATTTCCTATTCAGCACTACATTAAAATGTCTTTCTCTTGTTCCCAATGGAATCAATTTAATGAAAGGGATTTATTTTTTTTCGGCTGGTTTTATTTTGATTTAATCTCTGGGCGCTGTCTGGAGAATAGGAAATGATGATTAGTTAATTTGAAACGGAAGCAAATGACAAGTTTAATTAAGAATTTCTAAATTTTATTTTAATTATGGGAAGTCCTTGTAAGTGCGTAGCTTGTACGGAATTTCAAACTAATAAAAGTCTTTTGTACCATCCTAAACTAACACACTCTCCAACAATTGTTTTTCTAACAATTTTTTTCTGTCTTTTTAATGAAGAAAACCAATAGTAAGTTTTTCAAAAATTATATAGCATGCAGCAGTTTTAATGAAAATCTTTAAAAATATTATTTTAGAATAGATGTATTAAAAAATTCAAAATTTCAATGTTCTGCTAAGAAATTGTTATTTGAATTAAATCTATATATTCGAATATGTTAAATGGTCTTTAAGAATATACTGATCTAAAAAATGCTATGCTGTGTTCAGTAAAATGTTCGTTATCGGATGAATATCCCTGTTGTTAGGAAATTTAGAATTAAAAATAACAATATATAGCATAATTTATAAATAAAATTTACTTTATTTCATATTATCTAGAATCACATTACCTGGTTAGGTGTAATATCAAGATATTTTAAAATTATTTTCAAAGATCATCGCATTGTTAAAATTCAATAAACGTATTAATGTTAATAATATTAGATATTATATATATATATTATCTTAAATTATCTAAGTTCTAATCTACATTGGAATTGTGCAGGCTTTTATTTTCCCGCAGAAACCAACAGCTGTGATTATAAATTACTTCACCAAACTATAAAATTTCAAAATGATTTTATTAACTCTCTTTCCGCTTTTGGGTACACTGCGTCATGCCGTTGTTAAAAAGTATTGATAACCGGTTAAAATTTATTTATTTATTTAAAACTTCAAGAAATTGAAAGGATTAAAGAACTCCAAGCTTGCTTCTCTTGAAATCAAAGAAATTTATACACACATTTATATGTATATAACGAAATAGAAAAGAATAGAAAAAACGAAAATAAAAGTAGATAAAACTAATAGAGAATAAAAGTAGAAAATAATAGAAGCTAAATATGAAATGGTATAAGGGAACAAAAAAAGGTAAGGAAATTTGATTAATTTCTTAGTGCTTCCCTACATTAGCGAATCTTTGATATGAATTCATATAACAATTTTAAATTCCTAATAAAAGGTATAATATTTGGATTATCTAAATTGTTAAAAATCTCATCTTTTATAGATTCACAGAATATACATATTTTAACACTTCTCATGCATTCAACTTTGGCTTTTCTCTGAATGCAGTTAGGGTAACCTGTTGGCACAGACATAATTCAGTATTTTATTATTTAAATTATAACATACATATCGTAGGGATCCTATTAAATTTAGATAAGGGGATTTACCAAACTGGGTGTCGTATTTGCCATCTATAAACACGATTTATAATTCTAAGAGCCCCAAATCGCTTATTTATAACTTCAATGTGGGGCAGTATTCTACTCAAACTAAAGTTGATTGAATTCAATAGAAATTTCTGCGATAATTAATAACTTAAATCCTAGCCCCTTTAATTAAAAATAAAATAAACAACAAGAAGAAAATCCTCTTTATAATCTTAGTCTTTTGATAGCTCCGAATACCTCACGTAAATTCCATGCAGTTAGATGGAGCTTCAATTCTTCAGAATACCTCATTCTTACCTGTAAAGAGCTCAGTCATCATTATCCCCGGCAGGAATGCAATTAATATATGCTGAAGTTAAACCTAAGCTGAATTTCAAATGCCTTAGTAGGATTAGTGAGCTATTTATTAAATGCAGAACTGGAGTTTTGCCGTTCCAAGCATGTCTTCCTAGAACTGGAATGTGTCCTTCAAACTCGAGGCATAACTATTGTAGGGATCACCATTCAGCAGTATAACATCCGGCCCCTGATGTATGTGAAAGGCATTTCCTGAAGATTTGAAGAGTTATTTAATATCAAATTGAATATTGTGTGCTCATGAATAAGCAACTAGTTTCATTGATATGAAACAGTGAAGATCATTGATGGGTTCAGAACTCGAAATTTCTCGCAATAGTATATCAATAAAAAGGTTAAATGGAGAGAAAAGATGGATAAATTGTCCTGATCCAGTAACTTAATTAATTCAGAATCAGTTATTTCTGTTAGATATATGATGCTTTCAAAACCATTTTTGAAATCATCATGCTAGAAGTTCTATAAAATAAAAAAGTTGTATAAAAAAGGACAAGTGGAGAAAAAAATGAAAAGTGAGAAATGATGTCCATAACTATTCCGATATCGATGCATGCAAGTTAATTAAAACTTCAATTAGAATGTTAAATTGTTTCCAATATTTTTTCCATATCATTATAAATACGATATGTGAATGCTTAAATTAGAAAACAAAATAGGGAAAATAAATGGTAATTTCCACAGGTCATTGAATATTGAATTTCCTGAAAATAATTTAATCGAATGCATAAAAAAATATCCTTTTTTTGTTTTCTTTTCAGGGTGAAAGGAGTTTTTTTTTCCCATCAAGCAATATTTCAGCAAACCTTTTCTGCTACTCCATGCGGCATCGTATCGAGTTTAGTATTATTATATTAACATCCCGGATTAAAAAAAGAACACTTGAGCTATTTTCGGACAGACCTTATAATTCTGAACCTTGGTCAGAGGATGAGGACGACGTCTGAGATGGCACCTCCTCCCCAAACTTTCGCAAGAAGCTTGCGCAAGAAGAGCGCTTGGCTTGACGGAAATAATGCGCTTTAAAACAGCTTACATAATGCTTCTTCAGTGAAATAAGGCATCGAATTTGAAGCCCTCCTGTTCCGAAGCTTACATCTTACCTTCAGGCACCTATGCCTTATCAAAGCATGATGAATAGATTCTAAGGTGCTAATTTTGAAGAAAAACTACCTAGTTGGATTATAATTTATACTGCTACATTTAATTACAATATTTAATTAGAAACTTAATTTTCAGTTTAATTGAAACTCCCAATATCAACAAAAGATTTTTTTACAATACAAATAAATGAATACTGCCATTTAAGCAATATGTAGTAACTTCAATGCATTTAATAATTTACTAAGAACAAAATGAGATGTTTGTGAAAATATTTGTGAATTTTATTACTGTTTATGTTATTTTTTGCACTCTTCTGCATCAGCATTCGATTCTGCATAGAAATTTTGCTTGGGTTAATGAAAAATATTACATTGATTGAATGGAAACTTTAATTCATTTAATTTAATTTCTACACTGATAATATCAGTGAAATTAAAATTATTTACTTAAAATCATCACTAGTTATGATTTCTAGCTTTAGGTGCGTTATTCTCCCCTTAGATACTAGCCTTTATCATAAAATGTTATTCTAAATGTAACCAACAAAATTTAGTAAAAACGGGATTATTAAATATGTTTGTTTATTTTATTTATTAGAGCAATGTTAAAGCCAGTTTTATCATTTTTTATTCAATCAAATAGAATACTTTACAACTAATGCTTAGTATCGGACTGTTAAGATCACACAAATCAAATGTATTCGGTGCTAGAAACTCTTGTTGTAGAAATAAATAAATTAATTTTAAATTAGGCAAAGGTTTAAGAGTTTCATTTATTGTGTTAATTTAATTGTTTTCAAATTTTAAACTGCACAGTAGTTTCATTTTTGTTGAGTTCGGACAATAGACTCATTATAAATTAATTTTTCTAGAAACTCATAATAAATTACTTTTTCTAGAAACTCATAATAAATTAATTTTTCTAGAAACTCATAAT
>JAOUZG010047236.1:325915-380559 GCA_026289955.1 Argiope argentata
TTTTTCTAGAAACTCATAATAAATTAATTTTTCTAGAAACTCATAATAAATTAATTTTTCTCGAAAAATATGTAAAACCCAGAGCATGAACACTCCTTTTCTTTGCTTTATAGTAGTTATTTTTACTGTCTTCCTGTTTTATTTTCTGAGCTTTAGCAGCATACATAATTAACTAGTTGCAGTTTATTGTGCGGAATCTGGAATTAAACAAGCATATGTCAGCGAGCTTTATGTTTTAACGAGCAAAGTTTATCTTAAGTGTATCTGCACCCCTATTTGTAAAATTTAACTAAAACCTGCCAACATTAAAATTCATTTTCATCGTTTTAATTCATATCGCAGCTCAAATACAAATTCTTTTATGTAGAGAAATTACTTAAATATTTACTCTTTGAAATCATCTACTTTTTAGTTTCATGCTTCAAAGTATTTAAAAAATATTACGGATATAGATAAAGGTTTTCTTTCATTACCCAATTTAAATTTTGCTGAATTGAAACGTTGCTCATGGTAATTAGATTTATTTTATTAAACGCCTCCCATTTATTTTTTTTCACGCAAACTTCATTTACTTTTAAACCCTTATCCTTTATTATTTGTTTAATTATGAAACGTCTTAACCTGTCGTTTCGAGATTTCTGCACTTAAAGTTAAATAAAGAAGGTATATACTTATGCTCCATAAAAACAAAAAAATGAAGATTCTAAAAGACCTTAAATTGTGCTAGATTATACAATCGAACATGATCAGCATTTTAAGTTAACTGATAAAATGTAAACGAAATTATCAAATACGGCAATTGAAAATGGTTATCCCCTACCATAAAAATATTTTCTTATTTTGTTTGAGATTAAAATTTTAAAATATTCAAATCTGTTAACACTTATTAAAACCATTTCTGGAAAAATTACTTAATTTTTCTAGGATGGGCAGCTTAATGAAACATATTTTTCTCAATAAATATTTACTTACAATTTTCGATTTTTCTCTTATTTGCTTAAATAAAGTGAACGTTTTAAGTTAGTATTTTTGTTTCTATTATTTTCCCTCAGAATATCTAATTTATCCATTAAATGGACTTAAATGTTGGTCATAAAACTAGTCATTTTAACCCAGAAATGGTTTGTTAGAGTTGTTCTTGAACTTCCTTGTTTTTATATTATCTTTGTGCAAACTTTAAGTTATTAAAAAACTTAAGTAAGCGGTTTCCTATTAAAAAAAACAATTTTTTTATCTCTGCGGATAAATTAGCTGTCGTTGGCTTATTCACTAATTTAAACTATAACATCTATGGCTTTTCTTGAATTTAGAATTGCATTCTATCTGTGTATAATAATTCAAAATGTTATGAAACTAAGTCAACAAATCCCATCTTTTGAAGTACCTCATCTGGGAAATGAATAGCTTTAAAAGGTTAATTTGTCTACATGTATAAAATATTCCGTTTATGCTTTAACATCCGTCTTTCAATTAAAGAAAATTGAAATGATGATGCAATGATATTATAGTATCTTGCTGTTTTGTTATAAACATCGAACCCAGTATTTACTTCAGACCATGCTAAAAAGTTGTAAGAAAACTGCTTTTCATAAATATTGGTAAAATTGACAAGTAGATTAGATTCAAAATGCATGTTATCCCAGAATATAGAAAGAAAGTTATATTATTACTTATTCCTGAAAGAATATCATACAAAAAATTATATTTTTGGTAAGAAAGCTGAAAATATTCCCAATATGAAATGCATAATGTTATTTTGAGATCTAACTCGTGAACACGGGTTGTTTTAAATAGGTAAAGGGAGCTATTGAATGTACAGAAATGAGAACGACGCATCATTCATTTTCTTAGGCACTAAACATGTCATTCATTCAATACTAATTCATTGACTTTAGCTTTAGACTTTATATTCAGGATATTTCAAGTACTTTATATCTAATAAGGATTTTTAATATAACAATTATACAATTCATAATCGCTTTACGAGATTTAATTATACGGTAAAATAATGAATTTTCTTTTTCTGTAATTTATATTTTTGAATCCTGAATATTAAATACCTTAAAATTTCCTTATTTTATACTTTCTGAGTTTTATTAACAGAAAAAGTATATATTACAAGTTTTGTTGAAACATTTGTATAATTTTTTCTGGTGAAAACTAAATATTTGCCTAATTAATCAGTTATATATATATATATATATATATATATATATATATATATATATATATATATATATATAATCGTCTTATATTTTTATCCATGATATGCTAGAACTAATTATTCCATCACTAGTTTTATTTATTTCATTTCATTAACCCTTTAATGCATCTTACTAAAATATATTTCGACTTAAATTTATTCCATTCAGTTTTGGAAAATTGATATTTATCTTAACTTAATACTCAATGAAAACCGATATCAACTTAAAAATTCAAGTGATGATAAGATTTATACAGTTTAAAAAATAAATATCTGAATAAAACAATGCTTAAAATGAAATACTTATCCTTTCTTTCTGTCAAATAATAAGATTAAAAAGAATAGAAAGTTTTTCAAATATTCATAAAATAAAATAAAAGTATTCTCAAAGCAATTTTACTTTAAATGTCAGGCTTTGATAGGGGACCGTTTTAAAAATCAAGTTGTACTTTCATTATTTGTTGTATCGTTGAATAACAATAAAATTTATTTTCAGAATTTCCTTTATTTTAAATGAGATTTCTACAAATTAAAATTGAGATTCTTGAAATTCACTTAAAAGCGTCGAACTGATTTCTGGCTAAACTCCAAAATAATGCCTTGTAGTGAAATGGATAGTATAGACACTTAGTATTCCCTGTTGTATATTGAGACATTAAGAGACAGGAGGATTCAATAAACAGTGAAATAAAATTGTTTTCTTTCATGGTTCTCTGTTGAAATTTTCAAATTAGATTACTTTTCCGTTTCAAAAAGACTTCTAAGTAAAACTGTAGAAAGTTGAATAAAAAGACAGAGATTTTATCAAAAAATATTAGGGACATATCGAGAGGGAAGTTGATAAACGATTTTTGAAAATCCATTAAAGGTTTTTGTTAATAAACTTGGGATAAAAGAGTATCGATATAATGAATAAATATATGAGTGGTCTAAATGAAAATCGTTCAATTATCAGCAATGTTTATGACTCTATGAGATTGGATTTGGAAATCATCATTATTTAAAAGTTGACTCTACTTTCATGTTATATGGCGTTTTTCTCGATATTTCAAGCATTTTTAAAAAAATAAACATGCCGGCATCCTATCATAGGTTTAATGTGTCTTCCCCGAAAGCTAGGCGTCCTGGGTTCGAGTCCCGGTTCGGGCATGGTTGTTATATCTGTAAGGTGTAAGAATGTAACCCCTGTAAAGAGGGGATACGCAAGCAACTGTGATGAGTGTATAGCAAAGTAGTACTCCTGGTCCTAGTTGGCGCTGCTTTAAAAGAAGAATCGTTCCTTACGGCTTAAAACTCGCTAATGCCTCGGTTAAGCCGTGTTCATGGCAAGTGCCACTAATAACAACAATATAAATATAATTTTCACAGTTCCCTAAGAGTAAATAATTCACAGAATAAACGGGCACTTATCTGTAAAAACATTTATCATCGAATTTTTTTACCATTCTAATTTTACTTCATGAAATACATTTTTGGTTTGAGTATTTGAGTAGCATTAAATGAATAAATAAATGATTGACTGATTATTTTTTTAACTTACTAATTCCATCCCCTGTCATCTATAAATTCCACCCCATTTTGTCTTATATATATAATTTAAAATAAAAAAAATATTATTTAGAGTAAACTTCTGAAGTTTATTCAAATGTCATAAAAAATGGAATAAACAGAACTAAATATTCGTTTCCAATAAAATATCTTAAATGAAAGTAAACATTATAAAAATGCTCATTGAAATGGAAAGAGATCGATGTTAATAGAAAAATAAACATCATACATTCCGCAAGTAAAAATGCAAAATACACATTTAAGCAAGTTATCTGTTCAATAAAACATCTATCTTAAAAATAAGTGGAGATAAAATTAATCCTGAAATAAATATGGACTTGACCGACCGTGCCTTGAGCTGCTCTCACCTGAAGCTAATTTATTTCCTGAGCTTCCACACAAGTCATTTTACGGTGTTTACTTGACGCCGAAACAAATACCCTTAGGGGGCAAAGGAATTTATTAACTTGCTTAGTTTATATCAATGTAACCCGAGGTTAGGAAAATTTCATTTCGTTTTCGATTTGATTTCGGTGGTAACGCTTGCTAAAGAAATATGATGTCTATTAATTTATTCTCCAGTATTGTGAAAGGAAGGTGTAATATTAATGCTATAAAAATGTTTTATTTTTAAACTAATCCTATGAGAGAAGTAGATTTAGTAACAAGATTTTCATTTAATTTGAGTGACAGTATATAGTATTTTTAGTAATCATCTACTTTTTTTTCTTTTCAAACGCTGGTAAGTCATAATATAATAAAATTACGATTTTTAATTAATTAATTTAGTGATCAATTATTTTAATGGTGAATTTATTTTAATAGTTAATGAAGTTAAATTCCAATACTTTACTTAAAAAAAGTCAATGATTCGGGTTTTTTTTAATAATCAACGTAATTTTTTGGTGTCATTATGATACGATGTTTGTTTCGACATTGTTGATAACTTATGTTCGTTCGAGGTACATCAAATGAAATTTAACAAGAATCTGTCCAATCATGCGTAGTAATTATTAAAACTCATACTCTGTAATTAAATTCTTCTTGAGGCCGATGCCATCGCTGTACCTGTATAATTTATTAAGGAAACATCTAATATATTTTTATCATTTATTTTTGTAGTTAGTTTAGTTTAGCTATTTTCTCTTTTC
The DNA here is from genome assembly GCA_026289955.1 of Argiope argentata. Classification (NCBI taxonomy): domain Eukaryota; kingdom Metazoa; phylum Arthropoda; class Arachnida; order Araneae; family Araneidae; genus Argiope; species Argiope argentata. The sequence goes on from JAOUZG010047236.1 coordinate 330,818, forward strand.
TGTAGCATATCTAAATACCTGATGACTAAATTAGAATCTAATTAAGGAAAGTAGAAAATAGGAAATAAATGAATGGGTAGTAGAAATGAGCAGCGGATTTTATCTTCGAAAGATGTTTTTATCTTTTTGAACTGTTTTGTTGATGTTGTTATGGGTGGCCCTTGCCATGGGCAAGCTTTGCCAAGGCATCAGCGAGTTTTAAGCCGAAAGGAGCGTCTCTAGTTTTGAACTAGCGCCAACTAGGGACAAGAGTACGACTTAGCTACTCACTCATCACAGTCGCTTGCACAGTCCCTTTGTACAGGGGGGGGGGTCATGCACCTTGCAGACAAAAAACAGAAGAACAGGCATTTGAACCCGGTACACCCAGTTCTCGGGGGATAAGGCGCACTACCCCTGTGCCAGGACGCCGGCTTCTTTTTGAACTTCCATATTAGAAGAACATTGTGAAATATCCTAAAGTTATTTAAAATCTAAAATGAAAGGGTACAAAGAAATAATTAAATAATTCTAGTTCTTTAAATTTTGATTTCATTAATTACAGAAGATTTCATGAATTAAAACAAAATTATGTCATATCTTCAAAATTGACTTTTTCATAATTGCTTATCTTGTAACGACATTTAGAAAAACAACAAAACTCCACTTATCATATTATCAATCAATACTTGTTAAATACAGAAACTGTGAATATTTTTAAAATAAAAGTAATTTTTCGATTGAAGCGTTAAAAAAGGAGACCGTTTAAATTCTTAAACACGAACCAATTGCTTCCATGATCTGTATGAATCACCAATGCATCCACTGCTCATATCAATTCATATCTACATTCACATAACCCATCGCGATTCCCATTAGTGATTTACTGCAATACATCACTCTTAAATTTAATGGATTAAACCCATGCATGACCGTTCGAAAAGTCAGTAAACGCGTATATAAGTTGCCAGAAACATTACTCTTCGGTAAAATGGCTATCAACGGCAGCTTTCCAGTAAGTAACATATATCACTTCTGTCGAATTACGTGTTCTGTATGATACCCACAGGCTGAGCATTCCGAAAGCATTTGAAACACAAGAAAGTTGAACTGTGCTTTCTCTGCTGAAAGGGAAAAATAAGTTTCGTTTGTGTTCAGCCAAAACGTTGACTCTTCTGTAAGAGGAACTGTAGGGAGCATTAATTTAATTCCCATTCAAAAAGACATTGATTGATTTTACTTCTTGGTTGTGTAGGAATTTATTGAAGGAGTCTGAAACGATCGATTTGATGGAAATGAAAAGGAAGTAGTAAGATCCTAATTTTTTTAATAATTAGAGTTACAAAGGAAATTGAAAGTTCCTACATTTTGCTTCGTGATTTGATGAGATAACAGAATATAAAGTGGAGTTTATATGCCTTTGATGTATTCAAATTTCGATAATTTCTTTGCAGTTTGTATAAATAAAAATTTTTATGACAGATATTTGCCATTTTGTATAGAAATACAGGCTTGGATATTTTTCTCATCATTTGCAGATAAAAGAAATAATTCAAACTGAATTTTCATGTATTTTTATTCGGTTTTCTCATTTGAATTGTTTTGAAATAATAGGTTAATGCTTTGTTGCTATTTCATATTAAATACATTTCTGTTTTAAAATTATTAGCAAATAAAGTTTATCACCCTAATATACATTCTAATTAGTTTTTAAATCAAAAGGCCTATTTTAATACCTTGTGGCAATTTAAAAAGTATTAGCATAGTTTTATAAAAAAAATTATTTATGCATTTTGTGAAAGTTTTAATTTCAAATAATCGTGCCTTCAAATCAGAAATATTTAAGTTTAGCCAATCAAAAATTTAATTAATTTGAACAAAAAAAACCTGATTGGGAATTTTTTAATCATTTGGCAATATTAAGATTTTGACAATATATAAATACATTGATTAGTAATCAACTAACTACAGATAATGATTTTATTATTTTTGTCATGAAATATACCAGAAAACTAATTTTTACTACCTTTTAGAATAACTTTAATCAAGAAAATGTAAATATAAATGCGAAAAAAATGGTTCATTTGGATTAGGAAAATACATCCTCTGCTTTTTTTATTTCTAGAAAAATTGAATCCCTCATCTTGCTTGGGGAAGTAAAAAGCATAAAACTGGAATCATTCACTCCTTTTGCATTTATGAATGTCGTGGAAGTATGTCAAAAGCGGCATTTAAATTACTTGCTCATTCTTCATCTATGATGAATACCTTTCAATAATACCCGTAGTATTTATTTTCCCTAAAATTGTTAGAACTGTAAATGGAATATTTATTTTCCATTAAATATTTCAGAAAGAATGTCAGAGTCGGGGAAAAAAGTTTAGGATTTAGTTTTTCTAAAGAACTTGCTTCGCAGTCAATGAGAATATTCATTCCGGTGAAATATGACGCACAGTAGAAAAAACTACTTAAAATTTTTTCGTTTGAGGCAAAGGTAAAAAAAGACTTATAAAACTTTAGATACGAAAAGAAAGCAAGAAAGATGCGGATACAATTTCAAAATAGCTGAATGCTTAGTTGTTGTTGTTTTTATTTATCGGTAAAATACTATTTCTCGTAAAAACTTTTATCAATCAGGTAAGATATGGTTGCATTTTATTGATATTGATATCCTGAAAGAATTTTAAAAATTTCGGGAAGCAAAGTACGGGATGATGATTTTTTTCAAATATATTTCACCGTAAGCATTCTACTCTAAATTCATTAATTCCTCATACGAAAGGAAAGCGTAAAAACTAATCTGCTTATCTAATCACTAGGTTTATGCCAGTATAGACTTAAGAATATTAATTTATAAAGTTTCTTCCTTATGCAATTTTTATGCTTTTTTTTCTTTGTATGAGTAAAAGTACAAATTTTTAAATTAAAGATAAATTACAGACACTTCCAGATATTAGAAATATGTTAGACTCGCTTTTGTCATTGAAGGCAAATATTGATTCTAAATTAAAATAATTAATACAAATAATTTAACATTTAAAAAAACAATGTTAAAAACTTAGTTCATTAAAAATACTTAGTTCAAAATTAATTCTGTATTCTTATAGCATGTAATATTCTTCAATATTATTTTTCTTTGTAAAGCATACACTTTCATAATAAAATACACTCATGAGCATAAATTAGAGATAATAAAAGTTCAGGAAAAGAAAGCTTCAGAAGCAAAATAAATGTTATTTATTTGTAAAGCTTATTTATTAAACAAAAGGTAAACAGCAGCAAAGATGCTATAATTTTGATATCATTAATAAAAATTGCTATCGCAAGATCTTAGCAAAAAGCAGAATTTGAATATTTGTATAATCTTTCTTTTACCAAACACTATAAATATTGTAGCTAAATAATATTGTATTGGTATTCTTTAAATGTAGAATCAAACTGTATTTCTAGCCTAATATTTGCGCTAGTTACTTATTGTGTTTGATTTAGTAGATTTAAAATATACATACTTGCTTCTTTAATTATTTTTCGTAATTCATTATTTATTAAATGTCACTGTTCTCTTCTCTCAATTAATTACTGTTAAATATAATTTATTGCAACATTTAGAAAAAACGATAGTATAAATATCCTTTCATTTGAGTTATAGAAATGAAAAAAAAAATTAAAGCATACTCAGGAATTAAATTACACCATGTATAATTTTTTTATTATGACCTTACTATAAATAAGAATAGTTTAGCTTCCTTTTGAATAGATTGAAGATTTTTTTTAAAAAACTGGTGGGATTTTTTTTCAAAAACTGGCTGGAAAATAGGTGAGAACTTATTTTCAACTTTTCACTAGCTAAACCGGAACATTAATGTATCGTTGTGGATATATCATTTTTATCAATTTTGTATTATTCGATTGCATATCCGAGAATATTATTTCACTATGTAAGGAAGCAACTTTAATTTCAGTCCCCAAAAAAACGCTCTTTCGCTGACACCTTAAAAGATTAAAGTCATTTAAGACACAAGAAAAACGAAGAGAACAGGAAATGTTGGTGCAGTAGTCCATGATGTTAAAGAATCCAGAAAAGACGAAGGACCCAACTTGGTCGGAAGTGCACCGTTTCTAGAAGATCACAATTTCTCTTGGTATAGAGTTATTCAACAATGAACTAACCTCTATTCCCAACACAGCAAAATTTTCTTGTAGCGTAATGCTGGGAAGTATCATAAAACTCTGCGGAGTCAGGAAACAATTCTTCCTCTTCGGTCATAAATTTCGGGGTATCAACCACGCAGTGAGAAACTGATCCTAGACTTTGAGTCAGACGACACTTAAGGGATTTGCATGCTTTGCGCTATCAGTATTAAAAATTTCATTAAGACCTCAATGTTTCGAGATATTTAACGAAAAATTTTAAGTGTGCTTTAAAAGGTTTATTTTTCAGTCGGACATTTTTAAGAGAGCTTCCCTTTGAATTTCCGTTGTATTTTTCTAGAACTTTTAGGTCTATTGTTACAATGATGTATTAACTGTTTCTTAAATCTCTGTGGTTTAATAATACATAAAACTTTAACTTTCATTATCAGTTTTTATGACATTTAAAATACTAATATAATAGATTATTAGTTATTTTTCTGCCTACTGGATAATCACAACGGTTGAAAACAAATTCATTATCATTGATATAATACCTAATGTATATATATTAGTGGCAAAAGTGTTATAGAATATTTTAATAGGTTGTAAACATCAACTAAACCAAAATAGTATATTATTTATGTTTTGTTCGCAAAGACATTTTGCTATGAAATTTCAAATGAAATACATGTTACTTTTGATGTGGATATTCCATTTCAAAATAAAAGATTTTTCATATTGTTTTTAAAATTTAAATTATTTATTTTTAAATACATTTTTTACAATATACTAGTGTCTGCATATTTCGCTGTTAATATTTAAAACAATTATAAAAATTTGTTGTTTTTTTTTCTTCTTTTTCCTTTATGTCATTTTGTAAATTACTATGACTTCAGGATTTTATAATGAAATTGGCAGCTAATTAAAAAAATTTAATAAAGGTTTTTTTTGAATATTTTAATCGATACTAAAAAACACTTGACCCAATTTTTCTATAATAGTTTCCATTCTTAGATTTCTGCGTTCTACTAACTTCAAATCCGAAACTAAATAAAATAATTTTTGCATTATTAATTTTTTTAAATCTGTAATTTTTCTCTTTGTATCACAGAACAATAAATTAGTCTTGAATTTATATCAACCATATCTTGCTTAATAAGAAAAACAACAACAAACAGAATAGCCGTCTTTTTATCTAATGCAGTCAGTGTTTTTTCCACTATTTTGGTTAAAGGTTTAGTAATTTTAAAATATCTTTACTCTCAAATGAAAGAAAAAGAAAATCTACCAAACATTTCATAAGAAAACCTTTAACCATATTCGCATGAAGAAGACAGTCACTTGCAACAGGTGTTTCTCTTCAGAAAATGTCTATTTTTTAAACGAAAGAGAGAGTATCTAAACCTTGCAAGAAATCAGTTTTACGATCGATATAACAAGGAAAAAGAATTTCTTCTTTCTCCAGCGAAAAACTGAATAAAACAGCAACGGGAAAAGAAGAATTAGAGGCAACAGACTGAGAAAAAGCTAAGCAGATTTCTTGTAAATATTTGCCTCTTGGTATTTGGCAGATAAAAAAAGCATCAGTAAAAACAAGAAAGAAAAAGACCCTTAAGGCAAGGCATTTTTTCTAACCATGGTTTTTAAATCGAACACAATCTGATCTTCTGCTCATGTTTTTTGAATGTGGCATTTCTAGTTTGAAAAAAAAATAACAATAAGCTCTTCATTCTATTTACACCCAATTAGAAGACTTGAAGCTCCAAATAAAAAAGACTAAAAGCACCGATCCTGCTAAGTTCGGCAAATTAAATTCCACATTCTTATAAATAAGGATTTGCATTCGATATGCTTCATTACTAGAGAATTAAAATAATAAAAGACTTTACAGACAACTTTTTCTTTCGAAGATTTTAAAAACTTTTGTTTTCAGTGTTTTCACTTATTAATAAAATAAATTGAAGTGAACGAAAAATGCACATGGTTTTCCTCCTTTAAAAAGAAAATGGCTTAGTGTTCAGTTTTTGGAAATGTCATTCGAAGAAATAATTTATCTTAATGAGTTTTTAAGCGCTTACGAATATTTTTTGAATTAGAAGAAGATGCCGTTAATATTTATAAAGGCCAATGACAATTTTGATTTTCATTAACTTGATACGAAATTGAAATACTGATAGCATAAACTTCAGTGAATCCCTCTGACCATCTGATATGAATTAATCGAATAAGGTAATTTAAGAGATAAAGCTTAAGATGCTGAAATAATATCTTACCCTATAATCATTTTGACATTTTGATTATTTTACAGAAAATTTATGCAGAATATTATTATTTCTCCTATTTTAATAATTTTAAATAAAAATAGCTTTTCCTGGTACTAGTTTAAAGATCTTGCTCGAGTTTAATAAAATGGATCTAAAAAGAAAAATCATAATGATACGATTTTAAAATAATGAATAAATGTTTTTTTAAAAAAATATTACGTTTATTATGTGTACATTTTAAAATAAAGATATATAACTACGTTAAAAAACAATTTTTTAAGAACATATCTAATATTTTTAATTCATTATTCTTAAATTTTTAAACTGTTTATAAAACAGGTTTTTTTTTTGTTTTAATTCTTTGATAAGTTAAGCACATTTTTATATTTCCATAAAATAAATGTAATACTATTTTACACGGTCAAATGTTATTTCCTCAACTTATTCCTATGAAAACATGAGAAATTTATAATTTAGAGTTCTTAATAATTAAAGATTTTTCTTTTGTTTAAATTTGATATAACAATTCCCCGATATATTTTACCTATCCTGGACCATATAATCGGCAATCTATTCGTTTGAAAAGATTTTGTAATTGTTTGAGTGATTCACATTTCTAAAAAAATTATCTTGTTCTTCAACAATAAATTGTCAGCATTTAAAATCTGGTTAATAACAGTATTTGCTTTTACTCCGACAACTAGAATGGATTCAAAATTGCATATGCCAAATTTCATTCTTCTAGTTTAAAACGTTTTTAAGTTATTTTAACAGACAGATGGATCAGCATATATAATTCTAAAAATGTGCTTTTCGAACTCCAGACAATCTGAAACGTGGAGAATTATTAAAATTTCGAGTTCAAAATTCTTAATTATTTTTTAGCTTTTATGATTTGTATACAAGAAAGTAAACTTGTATTTGAAATTTATTTAGAAACTAACACTACATATATATTACCGGTACAGGTTAGACTTTAAATGCAAGAAAATAATATTTTGTTTTATAGTATAAGTTTCTCCCTTATAAAAGGATCTCTGTCTTATTTTCTTGCTGTATCCCGATTGGTTTTAAGGAATGCTTTTCACTTTCCTTTAAAGGAACACAGCATTCAAAAACTCCAAGACTTAGTCATTGAATTATATCAGAAAGAAACTTTCTAAAAGGTTCTGAATACTTCAAATGATTTCACAGGCAGTGTTCGATCGTCCCGAAACAAATAAATTCTCTTGGGTCTCACAAGTACACAATTCCGCTGAATTGCTCTCGTCTCTTTCTGAAATCGTCAATGTAGGAACCGGGTCCTTGCCTCGACAAAACTGTGCATCTTACAAAGAAGTCTTAATGCTTGCGTACTTCGAAACTTACACATTTAACATTTTATGGCTACTGTTACCGTGTATATCCGAAATGAAACCGTATCTTAAACTTTTTGCTTCAAAAGATGGGTTCTTAAGAGATGCTTTACGCTTACACCCTTAACAATGTTGTTGTCGTTTTCTTTCATCTTTTTTCTTGCGTTTAGCTAGGATGAAATAGCCTCACCTTTTCATGAATCAGGCTGGCAAGAATTTGGAAATACTAAGCCATTTATTTCACATTTGGGCAGACAGAAATTTTAATTATCTTGTAGACAATTTTACTTATATATTTTGCTGTGTGTCTTCCCACCAAAAAGTACCGATTTAGTTGGAAATATGGGCAATAGATGAATAATACGGAACCAAATATTTATTCATTCATGAATTGAAAGGAGGAAAAGGGGTCTTTCTCTTTTTTTCATAGCAACAACTAATTTTAAAGGATAACTGATTTCTTCTATAGTTGTTAGAAGAATGATGACATTCCAAGACATTTAATTAAAATTCAGCTATAATTTCAAAGTATTATCAAATAAATGTGTTCATATTTTCATATTACCTCAGTTTTTGTAACTGTATGAAGCCTCCGTATGCCACAATGCATATACGATAATCATACATGTAGTTTATCATCATAATAAAAGCCTTTCTTCGCATTTGAGTCTCTAAAAATAATGTTAGGTTTTACTTTCAGCATATAAAATTGTTTATAAAATGTAATAAAGCTTTTTGAAATTCTTGGACATATTTTCAGATAATTATCGTGTAATAAATGAATGATTCCTTTTCAAGTGGCAAATTCTGTTAATTTTACAATCATTACAAAGTAATCAACAGAAGCTGGAAAAGGTTTGTAAAACGATACGCAAAGGAATTTAAAAATCAAAAATATGTTAGATGACCCAAACATTTTATAATATACATGAAATAACGCGTTTTTATCTGTTATGAAATTTTTGGGTTGAAGTTTGCGTAGTTACAGGCGATTGTGTGCATACAGCAGTTCTCAAAAGTGTTTATAGACTTCTCAAATATGAAAAAAGCGCCGTAGACTTGAATTGAAATTGAATATGAAGTGCAATATTATTTTTTTTATTTCAAATCAATTTGTTTCTGGTGATACATATAATTATTTAATTTCAAAAACGAAAATTCAAAAGGATTTCCAAAATTGGTTGCATATAGAAAATGAGAAAAATTTAGAACTGAAATAATTGCCTTTTTTTTTAAATTTTTGACCTTCCATGGTATTAAAATAAATGTTTACCTTTTTATGATTTTTCGTAATTGCTAGGAAAGAAGAAAATCTATTTTAAAAGTGATTATTTACCATCAAAATTGCAGATAAATTGTATATAGCTAAATCGGTAAATTTTTCCAACTTTATAAAGTAGTATGTGATAAAATGCTTTTAAGAAGAAAATTCAATCATAAAAGGCAGAAAACTACTACACATAAAAGTTAACTGAAACGTAATAAGATATTTATAATTAAAAAAATTCTGAAAAATCAACATTTGAGTGTTGCAAAGATTTCTACAGTGTTTACTAAAGTTTTTAATTCTTCAGTTTCACTTCAAATGTTCAATGAGTGCTCAGATTACCTGATTACGCAGACATTTAGACCGGAGTAAAATTTTGTCAGTGCAAAAAGTAGAACGTTAGACTTTACGAAATCTATAATAAATTAGTTTGAAACGTATGAGATCATTTCTATTTATAAGCAATCTCAACATTCTTGATTTCTCATTGCATAAAGATAAAATAAAGTACTTGAACCAAAATACTCTATTGAATACTTTTTGAGAGTATATCTACATATAAAGTTGGTAATTTGGTACTTATTGATGGAATAATGAAGTGTTTTTATTCAAATATTTTAAAGTATCATTTAAAACTATCAACCAAAGTTTTGAATAGAAAAACAAATTTGTGTTTTATCAGGATAATGACCCTAAGAAAGTAGCTGCCAAAATCTGCCTCTGTATTTATATCATTAAACGAATAATTAAAAATAATTACCTCAGTGTAAACCCTAATTGAAGATACCTAGAAGTTAATAAAGATGCAACATTGATTCAAAACACAGAACTACAAAAAATAATAACAGAGGAGAGGAAGAAATTTGTTGCATAAATGGCAACAATAGCATCAAACACTGGAGAATTATATAAAAAGGCATTTAAAAGCGTTTGTGGGTGTTTATGATTAATTTGTTGGATATCAATTGATCTAAACATCTCAATATTTGTAAATACGCGTAGATTTCTGTAAAATTTACAAACAATTTTGTGAAGTGCTTTTTTTTTAATTTTTGATTTTTCATTAAAAAACGTTTTTGTTCATTCTTCAAGAATTTTGCGAAATTTCATTAAGGAAATATTGCATATTTTATTTTAAGATTCTGTTTGTGAAATATTAATTTTTAACAAACAATTTGTCCTTATTTTATTAAAACTTTTGAAAGCTCGAAAACTTTAGGAAAGCCCTTTTTTCTGAATTAAAAATAATCGTTTTTGTATTTTAATATTAAAGGTTAGGTATTGTTATTTGAAGAAATAATCACATTTAAATAATTTTTAAAAATCCATTTAAATTTTGATGAAAATTAAAAGAAAATAAAAGAAGAAATATAGAAACGCCATAAAAAGCAATTTCGATTTTCGGAAAATAAAAATGTCATTTTTAAGGCAAACAATCAAGATAATCAATCCTGCCTTTTTAATAATAAAGTTAAGCCTCTTACTGAAAATTAGATTTATAAAAAAACGTTAACTTTTTTTTCTAGAACATTGAATCCTTAAAAACATTTTTCTTACCAATATAAATTAGAAATTGTGTGTCAGGCATATAGGAAGTATGGACTCACTATGAAAGGAAACAATGTCGCTCCGAGAAAAGCTCAAAAATTTTGCACTTAGTAAATTAAATTTTCTAAGAAAGCTTTGGACTGAGAGTTTTAAATGCTACGGCTACACAAAGAGTTCATTTCAAAGTATTAGACTTTAAAACACACAGAAGAATAGATGAAGACAAAGGATATAAGCGGATCTGTACCTTTCTCATCCAGGAATTTATCAGACTGAAAAGCGTATTACAGAATTTTATGTAGCTTTGTAGTCTTTTATACGACAATTTCTTCACTGCAAGGTATCATCTCTATTTGTAATTGCCCAATGGAAGGATATTCTAAGGATGTATTTTGATTTTATGTTAATTTATGGGACATAGATACATTGAGACATCATAATGAAAAAAAAAAGAAACTGAAGGGCATAATATTAAATAAATTCAAGAATTCTTTGACATGAGAAAATCGTTACAAAGTTTCAAATCCATATCGATTAGATTAAATCTATGGTTATGATACAAATAAACTCGGTTGTTAAGTTAACGATAAAAATAAGACCAAAATATGAAGTCCATTTTAAAAAGACATTTTTAGTTTATTATTCTAGAAAGATGAATTTTGGGACAATTTTATGTAGATTTAATCTATGGTGAAGAAAGAGCATTCACCAAATTCTAAACTTTTAATCTTTTTTTTACATTAAACAATAAATGGAGACATGATTATTCGTTTAAGAGTTGAATTATGCACTAACATTTTCAAGTGTTGCATATTTGATAGGAAAGTTAATTTATCTAACTTACTCTCATTTACTATGCTTCATTGTCAGAAACTTATCAAAGTTTAAAAATTAAAGGTAAATTTTTTTGAGTCACTATTTTCTGCCTTTATTAATTTGATTTTTAGTGACTAAGTTTCCTTACAATTATACCACTTTTAATTAGATTAGAAATGCTGCTTGGAATTGATTTCCAACAATTTTCTGTCTGATTTCAATGTAACAAAAGGCGCTTTTATGTATCAGTATATTTTATTTCGTTCTCTGTATGACAAGCCAACTTTTGTGCGGGTGTTTTTTTAATAACTAACAAATTTAATAATATAGCAATCGTAAAAGTACTGAAAAGCAGCCTCCATTCACTTCGAAAACTTACTGCCGGTGGCCGAATTCTACAAATAATAAGATGAGACTTTATTGGCTTTCTTAAAAAACCTTGCTTGTAGGCTACATTTTCCATAATGTTAATATATTTCAATCTAAATAGGTCTATTTAAAGTACAATTTTTTTTTGTTATCTAAAAATTATCTTTTAGACATTCCAGTTTAGTTTAATTTCAATTTTCGGCTTTCTGCAGTATTAAAAATAGTGTTACTGTATCATTTTGACCACCTATATAATATTGTTTTATTTATTTTCTTTTTGCATCTCAACCTTAGCTTAATTGTGTGGTTAGATATTAATATGTAATGAAGGAACAATGAGATAAACAATTATCCTGCTTGCTATTTTATCTTAAATTAAATATAATGGGATTTTAGCATTCATGCCGTTTCTGACACGTTATCATTCCGACATTAGAAATGAAACAATGCCTTGCATTCGTTAAAACTAAAACACTTTACATTAAGAATGTTAATTTAGTTGATAATTAAAAAAGAATGCATTTAATGTTTTTCGGAAGAATAATAGAGGCAAAGGGCATTAATTAAAAAAAACTAGTGTTTTGCTAAAATAAAATTGTTAAAATCCAATAAGTACATTTAATCGTGATCAAGATTGTTAATTATTTTAGTTGGAAGTTAGAAATTTCATTATTTTTCTATTACCTTATGAACTTTTGTTATAGAGCGTGTGTAAACAAATGAATGAACTAAAAAATGCATTTTGATCGGCAAACATACTATAACATTAATAAAAATAAATTATGCTCATAAAAACAATTCCGTTATACTTACTGATTTTAATCCATTTAAAAACTGTGACGTGAGTCATAAATTTTAGAACCTATGTGCATGCACATTTAATTATTGATACGCGTTAAGTTGTAGAATGTGTGTTCAGTTACATAATGTATAATAAAGTTATGAGCTGAATTAATTTAAAAATATAAAAGTAATTTCTATTATCCTTAAAGATCTTAGATAAAGTCAAATGCACTTTATATCCTAAACTAAATTGTGTTATTTAATTATAAGGTTAAAAATTATCATATTTTAAATTATTATTTTTTAATACTTTAAGATTTAATCGTATGACTATCATATGCGCTTAGGTTATTTTAGACAATAAAATTGGCAAAATAAAAAAAACTCATTTTTTCTCAAACATAAAATTTTATAAATAGGATTACAGAAGTTATTAGAAATAAAGTCGTTAAATATTCTTGTCTAGCCATAAAATCCCATCTGTATTTATTTAAAAATGCATTGAGATATCCCTGTCCGCTTTTACACCCAAATCGATCTCGAGAGTAGATTTTTTTTCCGAATAAACAACAACAGTTTCGAAAAGAATATCTTTCAAGAGAATATTATCTGCCTTTCTGGAAGTCCATTTGTCCCCAAGGATTGTTAAACTGCTCATTCGAAGAGCATAGTATGCTCTTAAGGTCTTTTTTCCACCATCGCGCGAAGCCTGCGTCTCAGCATATTCCCTGGTTGACTTTTGATGCTCAGTTCGACGTCATTTTTACAGTCTTAGCAAGATACTATATTCTGATATAAAGGACGAAAGATACGTGCACAAAATATAACGAAAATAACGTAATAAAATGTTAAGGAAAGCATAAGTTATGAAAGAATATTATCCACAATTCTTCTTTGTTTTGTTTTAATTCTGAAAAGAAATTTTTAATAATTTTATATTTAATTAGTGAGAAAAGGAAATAATACCTCCTGGTTGCCAACTCATTCTTCCTCTTCAAACAGATTCAACATTTAATAGAATTTAATAGAACATTTAATGGATGTAATATTAATCATATAGTCTAAAGTAAATTATTAAGATTCAGCTTGGAAACAATATTCCGGCTACTTGACAACGGACTTCCTAGTTTTGAATTTACGCCAGATGACGAGGTTGACACCTGAGCCTCGTCAATTGAAGTCATGACAGAAACTTTCCTGTCCCCATATTTCAATAACACATCAAAAGGAAGACATTTGGTCCATGATATCAAATTTAAAACACACCAAACCCGTATACAGTACAGATTACTGTACTGTCACGGTTACAGATTACTTGCATTTTGAAGTTGGGATTCTGCAGTCCGAAACTTAAACTTAAACACTATATCTCTGTTGCCAGGGGAAATGTTTAATTCAATGTGAGATAATAATATTCTTTAACTCTACTTACTTTGTTCTGAAAGGAAATTCTTGCAGTAACTGTTCGTAACTTGGAACTGGTTTATTAAATTCCATTATATTCCCTCTGACTTCTTGAAAATGTATGAAATGAATTTTTTACCATTTACACATTTTAAAAATCTACATATTTTTGAATAATATGTTAAGCCTTTTGCAAAAATGATCTCTTCGGCTGAATTTTCAATAACATAGGCAGTAATTCTCACAATATAACTTGTATTTAAAGCTACTTAGCAAGATTATTGAATGTTTGCATTTTTTCCCCTGAAAAGGGTTTACTGTAAATTTGATATGCAATAATTAACTAAAATTAACTCATTCAGCTTTCGTGTTAAATATCATATATTTTAAGAAAAATATAATCTGTATTTTTCATTCTGTAAATGTTTGATATCTGCACCTGTTTTTAATAAATAGTAGATTTGCTTTAAGAAAGTTTTTTTTGTATTTTCAATAAAATCATGTTAAAATTATATTAAATATATGCTTAAAATTGCTACGCAAGCTTACCAATAAATAATATGTTTAAAGCAGGGAATAATTTGAACGAATGTTTTAAATATTACTATCTATAGAAAACTCAGTAACACCATTCATTTCGCCATTAATCTCATTAAGTTTAATTATCTATTAGTTATTATTGATTCTGCTCTGATTTGTCTATAGCCCTGCTTATTATCATATATATTATAAATTAAAATTAACAGTACTGAATAGCATTAAGAATCCACCATTTTTCAACAATTATAATTTTTAATATCGTCGTACTTATTTAATATTAATTTAATGATTATTTATGTTTTTAAGCTTGTTGTGTTTTTTTAAAATCACTTTTAGCTTTGAGAAGTGGCTGAACAAGTTAAAACTTTGGGAAATTTAATAATTATGCAACGATCTGTTGATTAGCTAGATTCAAATTCGCAGGAATAAAATTATTATTTATTGGTTATTCGCATTTTAAAAAAGAACAAGTCAGTGAAATTTTAAAATCCTCTTATAAATAATCTATCTCAAAGTTGCGAACAATTTTTTCACAACAAGATTTAATATTTATTTCATAATTCAACATTTTCAAAAGAAAAATCATTAAAATTTTGAAATCCTGAAGAAAATAATCATATTCGAAATCATTCATTTTATCGCAAGCATAAATTAGCCAACCAGCTAACAACAAAAAAAATCTTATATAATGTTCTAGAGAAGTTTAATTATAAAAATTAACTTCTAATACTTTCCATAATTTATTTAGTTATAAAATATAATCTGGATATAAGATACTTATACTCCAATGTGAGTTTATATTATTTTAAAATTTTAATAAGACTTTTCTTTCAGAACACATTTTTCCAAGCGTCTAGCATTTTTGTATTAATTTCAAAGCGATTTGTTCTGATAAAGAATTTTTTGGAGTTTAAACCGAAAGATATTTTGCTTAGTTAGATTTGTTACTTCGTAGAAGAAAAATATTTTTTTCGTTCATTAAAATGAAGTTTCCGTTTCTTTTCACAATGATTTTCATTAATTCTTAATACGAATACAAACTTTCCGAACGCTGCGAAAGATTCTTCATAGTAACTATGTACTTTTAAAAAATAATTATAAAGTTTGTTAACCTAAATTAATTACAGAAACTTAAGTGAAATTTTAATGAAATATTTCGTATTTAAGGACGTATCAAAAGTATTAGAGAAGGCAATGCTTAATTTTTTAAAAAATGTTCTCCATTCTTTTTTTATAATTCATTGAATTGTTAGCTAGGAAAATTAATTATTAAGTGAGCTGAATATTCTTCTGAATCATTAATAATTGGATTTACAAACCGTACAAGACAAATTTAAAGCTGCAATTGCAGACGTATTTTCATGTGTTATTGTACTTGAAATTATGAAACAGTTTTAAAATTAGTTTTTTACTGAAATGTCATGAATCAGATCATAATAATATAATCTCTTGATCTTCTCTTAATATTCTCCAGTTCACTATGTCTGAAATTCGTTTAAAGAGATCATTTCTATTATTCTTTTAAAAATTTAGATTATAATAATAGAATTGAATAAGCGTTTTACTTGCATCTCATGTTTTGCATTAGTCTGCTTTATTATTTATTAAATGTTGTGTTAAGAAACAATTTACTCATATTTCATAGCCTTATATTCCTATTTATAATCTTACTTTTAAAAAACACATATTTAAATATTGGGATATTTACTGTCCAAATGTCGTTCTTAGATGTTGTAAAGGTTAATTTATATCAGCGATTAATTTAAGAAAACATCATTTTTGAATTGTTGGAAAGACGCTTTATTATTAGAGGACAATTCAGGCAAGGGTTATTAACTTTAGATAAATTTTTTGGGTACAAAATCAAATCAATAAGGCAATACATTAGAAAAATTTAAAATAGTAAAAATGAATTAAAACAAAGGGCATTCTCACTCTTAAAAAGAACCTGACCGGGCTTTTAGCTCAGAAGATTTCAATAATGACTTGAGTTCAGTATTGATGGTACCAGGTAATCTTGGGACTTTGAAAGACATGATGTCAAAAATTATCAGTTCTTTACCAACTATTTGAAGGTTTGTAGAGGAGGAGGTCAGTTATTGACAACTTTGAGGCCAATTACCTCGAAGAGAATATCAGTTTGACTAATTTGGTCAATGTAAGAATGGACAATGCTAAAAACTACAGTCGGCCACACTGCTGCCTTCAGTGGAGGCGGGGTGGTAGGCTGTATACAAGAAGACGCTCAAACGATTTAAATAAAAATACACTTTCATCTTAATCTACTTTTCAGAATGTTTGAAGTTGTGTGGCTATGGATTTTTACTCTTGACCCTACAGATGCGAAACTAGAATCAATGTCAATGGAGAATTTGGTGGCAGGGATAAATTTATTACCCTTATTGTTCTTTTAAATAAAGCTCTCTGGCAAAAAAATATTTATTGTCATCAAAAAAGATTGGATATTTCTTATAATTTACTATGAATCTTGGTTCACATAGCCACATGATGTGGATCAAGAATGTGTGCAACGAATGGCCGATCTCCTGTATATCTAAATGCCTATTTCAAAGCAATCTGTGTGTTTCTTCTTGGTCAGGTATTTTTGACTTTTTTTTTCTCCTCTGCTACACACATGGTATAAGAGGGACGTAGATCAAATATTCGATTTCACCGAATATCCAGTACGTATGTAATTCTATTAATGAACATTAACTCTTGCCACTGACCTCTTGCTTTCATAATGTGGAAATTTCGGAAGAATTATTGGCTTAAAATCCATTGTCATCTTTGGATTAAGTTTCTAATTTAACAAAACCTTTGAATTAAATCCTCAAAATTAATATAATTAATTTTGACTTAAGGATTTATCAATGTGCGTTGACGGAACTATACGAAAATTCTCGATATCTTTTATTTAACCTCATCTGAACTGATATTGTTAATAGCACTAAATAACACATTTTTTTAAAGAATTTAGGAGGTAATTATAAAATTTCTCTTTATTTTAAACACCGAGAAAGTATCTTTCATATAACTCCTAAATATATATTTCCATACTCACATTGCAATATAGGTAGTCATTTTCGATCAAAAATTATAGATCTCAAATATTCTGAATCCATCCAATTTGTGAAAATATTCGTATGGACAATAAATAAATTTCTGAGACCTCAGAAATGCTCTTCAGCTGTAAATTATATGTTCCTGTTGTGGTATCCCTTATAGAGGGTTAAAACTATTTTTATATTCTAAAGTAAGAGGATATTATTTACTAAATTGTAGAATAAAAAGAAATTTTAGATGAATAGAGCTTACAACTGAAATATTTTTAAAATACTTAAATTTCAATTATCCTTAATACCTAAAAATAAAAATTTGGGCATAATTTGTGAACATTCACTCGCTTTTGATAAGCACTAAACTGGATAAAATTAATTCATTTTATTCATATACAGGGATGAAATGAAAGATCCGTCATCAAATATTTTTAGCGAAGATTTTATAACTTCCAACATTATGTAATGAATTTTAATATAAATGTATACAAATAGTTTAAAAAAATCATTTTTTAGATTTACTGTTCAATAAAGAAGAAATGTTTGGCATACATATGTATGTAAGAAGAGTACTAATCTTTAAATATTGAAATAAAGATGTCGTTGATTTGCTGATATATCTAGCACGTCTACATTCTGATACATTTAAATCCCTTTTTAAAGCCTAAATTAAGGGTTTCATTCTTTCATAAATAAATGATGAGTCAAAAAAATACTGATATAACTGCTTAATATTGTGTAGGGCGAGCACGAGCGCGAATAAATGCCGCAACACGGCACTTATTTGCGGCACAACTAAAGTCTGAAGTAGTCCTTGAGGTAACTGGTTCCATGAATCCTGCAGAGCTGTCCTTAAATCCGTGAGATTACGAGGAGTTGGAGAACTTCTTTGAACAGAGAATTGCAAGAAATCCCAGATATGCTCAATAATGTTCATATCTGGAGAGTGAGATGGCCAGCGGCAGTGTTTAAGTCAGAATAGTGCTTCAGGAACTACTCTGTAGAAATTCTGGAAGTGTGGTTTGTCGCACTGTCCTGCTGGAACAAGTCCATCGGAATGCTCAATGTACATGAATGGTTTCAGGTGATCAGGAGGCCTCTAGATGTATCAGGGGTCCCATGTCACTTCAACTGCACACGGCCCAAACCATCACAGAACCTCCACCAACTTGAACAGTCCCGTGTTGACATGTAGGGTCCATGGATTCCTGAGGTTGTCCCCATACCCGTAAAGGACCATCCGCTCGATACAACTTGAAACGAGACTCGTGAGATCAGGCAACGTGTTTTCAGTCATTAAAATTCCAATGTTGGTGTTGACGGACCCAGGTGAGGCGTAAAGCTTTGTGTCGTGGAGTCATCAAAGGTACACGAGTGAGCCTTCGGACCCGAAGGCCCATATTAATGAAATTTCGTTAAATGGTTCGCACGGTGACACTCGTTGATGGTCAAGCAATGAAATCCGCGCTAATTTGCTGATTTCCCCCAGTCGTCATTAATCCCGTTCTTGTACAATTTTTTTCCGGCGATTTCATGTCGGAGATTTGATATTTAATCGTATTCCCGATATTCACGGTACACTCTTAAAATGGTTGGACGAGAAAATTCTTATTTCATCGCTACTTCGGAAATACTATGTCCCTTATCTCGTTAGCCGACTATTATATCACGTTCAAACTCACTTAAATCTTTATAATTCGCCATTGTCACAGAAGTGGCCAATCTAACATTGGTGCCAGACACTTGTTCTTTTATATAGGCATTGAAGATCTCAGCGCCGTAATCTAATTGGTAACATATCTCTTTATTTGAATACGTATTCATATACCAGTATTTTGGCTCTTCAGTGTAATTAAAATTAAACTTTTAAAGAATATATGTGATAATATAAAAAATAAGAATTCTAGAAAGAGTTTAGAAATGGGAGAAAACGACAATTAACCATTGTAGCACTTTATTACTCAGCAGAAATTCTATCACTGACGTTATCGAGATTCATAAAGCATGAAAATTGCTTCAGAAATGGAAATCATGCTGCTTTAAAAACTATAAAGTGAAAGTTTTATCTTGTAAAATATTTCCTGCTAAATTCATAAGAACATAACACGTCAAAACATTTATATGTATTCATAGTATCTTATTATAAAGTTTTTCACTTATTAAGGGGGAAAATTAAACGTGAAATAAACGATATTATATAATCTTTTTATATTTCGTGTCTTATATTGTATACTAAAATTTTCTTTTTAAATCATCGACATAAATCATCTAACACAACTCTTTCGTATTTTAACGCTATTCTCATACACTTTCAAATAAGTTAAGCTATTTAAATCGACAAAAGGTTCAAATTATTTATTCATATTCACGGGAGCAAACACCCTTGATAGGTAATCTCAGAGGGAAATTAGATGATAGAATAGGTATGATTTTTTGAAAAATTATAGTCTGATTTATTACAATAAGCATATCATATGAATCAGACGAAAAGATAATTTTAACGATTATTTTGAGTAGGAAACGTACAGAATTATTTATTATATCCCGGTTGTTTCTATAAAAATTTAAAGCATTTTCACTCCTTGCAGAAACAAAGGATTATTGATCGGAATTCCGTTGGTTGATACCCTCTATAGCCTCCTGTTGAGCTTCCTAAGCTTAGCTGCTTTCTGTCTACAAGAATTCGTCGAGACTCAGGGTTCATCGAAAAATAATCTTAATTTTAAAGTATTAAATCTGTTTTCTTAATAAAGTGATGAAAATTTAAGGCTTAAATAATCTACATGATTTCTAGAGATTGTTATAATTTAGTCCAAAATCCTATATTTCATATAATTTATGGTTTTAAATTAAAAATTGATTCTGTTATCATGATAAAATGTAAAATCAATTTCATCGTCGAGTTAAAATTCAATATAGATCTGGATTTCTGTTTATATCATAACGTCCTAAGTTACATTAGAATTCATGCTTTTTAAATATATGAAGTATTACAAGACATGATTAATTGTTCCCCTTTATTGATTGAATTTTTAAGTCTCTAATATTCTTATGATGATTAATTATCAGCATTTTGTACATATATATATGCTCTAAGAGCATAATTTTTTAAAGGAATGTTGTCATGAAAAAGAAGAAATATCATTCAGACTTAAGTAACAATGAATGAAATTAAAAATTAAATTTCAGTGTAATTATTAATACTTCCGGTGAACCCATATTTTAAATATATTCTTTCTTAAGTACATAAACATTTGTAGTTTGAACTCTCATATTTTATTTTCATTAAAGGTATTAGATGCTTCAAATATCCATTTGTATCTATTAGCATATTTTGAAAACTGACACATCTCTTGATATGTTTTCTCCTGTATTGATATTTGAATTAGAAGCTCTAAATGATATTCATCTTCTTTTACAGAAAGAGATAAGAAACTCTTTATATTACTCTAACCGTTTAGTAAAATACTTCACTTTTACATTAAAAATATTTCAATTATTTAAATACTAATGCATTATTTAATAACATGACCATATTTATGGGAACATAAATATGCTATTTTCACTTGGACGGCAAACTTCAAAAGGACTCTTAGAATTCTCATTCTACAAATACATCATCTAGCCTTTCAAAATAAGGGATTATTCAGCAAAATAAATATGCCCATCTCTCGTATCCATAACAATTCAAGCCTGCATTCTGTAAGGCACATCTTGCGAATGCATTCGTAATGCTTTCTAAAAAGAGCTTTCGTTAGCATTGATTATTGTGGCATCAACAAAAAGACAGTTGACTCTACATAAACCTATACTTATGGATAGAAGTAATGTTAGACAAATGCAAATATCGATATTTTTCTGCAATACATGTAATGCTGAACACCGTCGGCATCTTGCCAAAATAAGCATAAAAAAGCACTATTATTGCGTGATGCGCGTCAAAACGACATTATTGATTGTTTTTGTTTCCTGCTTCTCCTTTATGTACGAAAGAATTTATTAAAGTTCAGGTGTATGGCAGTCTTAATGTCAGGCGTGAAAGCAATATCGCATCTCCTTTTTAAACTTCTGTTCCATTTTTCAATACATTAAAGAATTTCTTTCTTTTTAATATATTTTTCTTTTCATGATTATTAGTTGAATTTCTCAGTTTTCATGAAATACACATTAATTTGAAATTGAGCAGGTGATTTTTCTAATCATTTGTCAATATTATAACATAATAGATAAAAAAAGGATTTTTAATAAGTACATATGTATTGTGGTAAATGTAAATAATATTAGAAAAATGACTAAATGGAAATGGTTAAAATCACTGGTCCGAAACATTATAAAATCTGACATTTTGTTACTAATAATTTCTTATACAAATGTTATTTTGTGATAGCTCATGGTAACTAGAATATTTAATTCTAGTCGGATGATTCTTTTGTTTCATTTGTCGCGACTGAAAGGAAAATATTCGCAGAACGTCAGGATACAACATACATAGCATGCATGACACAATTTTATCAATGCCCATATTTAAGCTAAAAGCTAAATATGTTAAGACAGCCAAGGGTATATATTAATTTTTAAAAGTTTTGTCAGAAAATATTTAACAGGCAAACTCAGATGAACTTGAATTTTGTGATCGTGAATTTTCTCTTGATATATTTTATGAAATAATTTTATAATTCTTATTCAATAGAATTATGTACCATCAAAATCATTACAGTGAGAATTTTTTGCACACTACTTTCGTTTATACATTAAATTAATATTTGAAAAATGAATACAACTTATGAAACGCATTAACTTAATAATATTTTGTATTCATTAATTCAAAGGAAATAATTAAGGTCTATATTAAAAGACCTTAATTATTCCCTTTTATCCCTTGAATTTTATGTAACTGAAGATCTACTTAAATTAGTCTATTTATCCCAGTGCTCATTATTTTCCATGCATTCTTATTTGTATAAATATATTTGAGACAAGAAATCAAATTGCTTTAAAACCTGACCAAATATAATACAGGAATTTAAATTAAAAATACAGAAAATTAAAAAGCTTTCTGTTCATGAAACAATATCCGAGTTGTTTGGAGGAATTTTGATTAATTATTATAATTTGCTACTCAAAAATAACAAATAATTCGAAACTAAGCCGCACTTGGAACTTCAAAACTTTCACTTAATCCACGGAACACAACATTATTCATCCTTGTTGTACGTTCTTAATATCGTTCATTTTGCATTGGACTTCACATTGCAATGAAGCCATTGTCTCTATTGATTCTACTCTAGGTGTGATTAATTCATTTCTCTTATCTGGCTGAGAACCAGCAACAGACGTTTCTACTGGGAATTCATGATCTCCTCTTGGCTTAAATGAGACATGGAAATTTACTATCCCTTTCCTTTAAGCTAAGGACTCATCACGCAGGATCAGCCTGATTAGTTTTACTTTTCTGGGCTGAAGTCAGCTCCTGTTTATTTGTAATGTCCACTTGAATGCATTAAACACTTAATGTATGCAGGATATTTCAAAATTCCATGTAAAACGTTTTAAATTTAAATATAAATTTAACTAATTATCGTATAAAAATGCAATTTGCAATAAAATTCTTCGTCATGTGTGAAATACGATTTTTAAAAATAAATAAAAATCAGTTATGAATTTTTAAGATAATAGACACTGTACTTGAAACACAGCTTAAAAATTCAAGGCAAGCTATTATATAATTTATATCCTCTCAAGGAATTATTAAATTTTCATTTTGTACAATCTAACACCTGATTTAGATGTTATGTCTTTTGTAGCATTAATCACTTCCACAGAGTAACCTTACTCAAGTCAAGCGTACTACTATACTGCGTGCGTAATTCAAATAAATCAAATAAATAAATCATAAAAGCGAAAAATGCATCTATGGAGCCACTCATCCAGTTTTTGAGGTAGAATGATATTTATGAACAAAATTTCGAATCAACAAAAATCAAAAGAAGATGTAAACTATGCCATGAAATTTGACTATGTATCTATTTTCAAATATATACAGAATTTTTGGTGTATACCAGATTGCATCATGAAAATTTGAATCAGGTTAAACTAGAAGAAAGCTCTAACACATGAAATGCCCTTTGAATTGATTCATACATCATCTCTAAAATCAATCATTCGTAATTTAGTGACTCGAATATTTTGCAAACTAACCAGTTGACTAATCATTTAAACGGTTTTCTATACTAAATATATTGGATTGAAATTTTTCATTTGAAACCGATTGCCATTATTTTTTGTGAATCATGTAAATCCAAAATTCCATAAAATGAAACTTTTGCATGTAAAGAATTTATGCAGATTCATTAACATACTCTTTTATATTTCTTTCTATGTAAATCGGTTTGTTATTGATTATGAAAAATTAGCAAAATTTGCGTTAGCAACAAGAAAGCTATCCTTAACTTAAAAATATTTGCATCTGTAAACGCATTCTAAATCTCAAATGCTGTTAGTTTCATGCCCTATGCTTAATTTTTGGTTATCCATGATCAACGCAATTTTTTAGTTTGCAATTTAATGATTATGTTATTACACAAGTTTAAAAAGCGTTCTGTGAATTTATTACTTAATAGTGATTTCTTGGTTAGAAAACGGCATTATGTGTAGTAAAAGTCAACACTATTTAATCAAAAAAATTTAAAACAATAAAGAAGAAGAAAGTTCGATTTGAAATGATGAATTATTGATGCTAAATTCAGTGTTCATGCTCTAGCGCAGTTTAATATCTTTGGCATGATAGTTTAAAGCATTTAAAAGATTTAATAATAATATTCCTTATATAAAGGGTTGAAAATATGCTTGATGTTAAATATAGTTTTTAAAAAATTATTTTTATAAATTGATGCTTTTTCGGTAGCTGAATTTCGTGAAGGAGAAGAATAAGTAATTATTAAATGAACACATTTCTTTCTCATATTTTAATTATACTTGCAATTTATCCCTGTTATTAAAGCAATTGCCAGTTTCTGACTACTTCTGACTTATTTTAAACCCTAAATATAAATAAATTTCTAATATTACTTTTTTTCATCTTTATAAATGAAAAATACATATTCATTATTAATATTCCATGTATTTTAACATCTAATATCTTTCTACGAAGAAAATAAAAAAAAGTTTTAGATTGTAATCAATTTTTTTTCTTAAAGTTTATGAAGTGGAAGTTTTCTTCATAAAAATATGATGAAAATTAAGTAGATAGGTAGAATTCGCATTCATTAGTTTATGCTCTTCAATCCAAAATTGTTAAGACTTTTTTTTTCTTCTGAAAATACATGATTTCATTCGAAAATGAAAATAGTTAACTAAATATGATTCAGAAGTCATTAATAATATAAAATTATTTAACTGAATGAATGCCATCATTCATCGATATCATTATAATTTATTTGTTTCTTTACAGTTAGTGATGGAAACCCAGACGCTAGAAGACTGTATGATGACCTCATATCTAGATACAATAAGCTGGTGAGACCTGTGATGAATGTTACTGATCCTCTGACCGTTCACATAAAATTGAAGTTGTCACAACTGATAGAAGTAGTAAGTATTAAACTATTTTATAAAGCTTTGAAGAAGTTTACTAATGCATCATGCGTGAATAAAACTATAGAATTGCTTAAGTAATACATAACTGTTTTAGAAACTTCATTAAAAAACTTATGATTATATTTCGAAAATGGATTTCTTAATCCATTTACACCGTAGCTAAATTAAAACAGTTAAAATCGACTCTTCAATTCATTCTGATGAATAATTTCTATTAAAAAGAAATGAATTACATATCCTTATTGAATCCTGGAAAAATAACGAGAAATAAATTATAATATAATGATGAGAGATAATTATAGATTGCTGCCTTATTTTATCAACTGTAATCCCCTACAATCAGTAATTGAATGAGAATATATTTAAAAAAGGTCACTCAATAGTTTTCTGAAAGAAGTGTAAACTTTCTTCAAAAAGCAAACAAATGACTAGCTTCTGTTTATTCTTTCGTGCCAAAGAAATCTAGAAACATGAGGAAATGAATTAAGCTTAGGGGGATGGAGAAGATTCTGTGTGAAAATGGACCTTATTGTGCGTGTTACACGTGCAGAAAATCTATTTGAAGCCAGTCTGAACTGAATACAATGATAATTTGTCTAAACCACGCATTGGGCCTCAACTCTTCGAGGTACGAACCTTAATTGTAAGTTTTAATCACGCTAATCCCAAATTCTTGTTACTGTTTAGATACAGTACGTGCTTTGCAGTCTTTAATAACTAACAGAGATGTTTTTAAAAAATAAAATAATAGTAAAATAGCAAATAATAATAAAATATCATTTTTTACTCGTGTTATGCTCTTAAAATAACAAATGAATGCTATGAAGCTCTATTAAATAACGTACCAGAGGCGAGAAAGAAAGTTGTTTACAGGCAGAACTTTGCGCAGTTTAAAAATGTATCCATATTAGCTATTATATTTCATTTTGGTCACTTTTAACGACTAATATACCGGCGTACCAGCTGGTTCGTCATTATATGTTATCTTCAATTTCAGCTAAATCTTTCAATTATAACATCATATCGACGATACCGTGTAATTGCCAAACATTAAGCATATTACTTTAAATATGTTGCATATGCTCCGTTCATTGTACTGAAACTTTCTAATGGAGACCAGTACCATGGCATTTAGCGCTATTAAGAGTGTAAATATGTACGTATATCTTATAAATTTCGCAAAATTCTAACTTCATTTTATATACGGCTCATAAACAATACACATGATAAACAAAATCCTTCTTTTATAAGTTTCAACAATAAACAAAAGTAACATCATTAGAGAGATTATGAAAACAATGACAGCTATTTGCGTATATTATGTTATAAAAAAAATTGAAAATCACTAAAATTCAGTGAGAAAATTTCAAGAAATATTACTTTCAAACTCATATTACTAAAAGGAAATTATTTCAAATTTTAAAATAGCAAAAAATATTTTCAGAATTTATTGCGTTGAAACACCAAAGTTCAGCTATTTTTTAACCAATTAAAATTCTAGAAGTGATTTGAACAAATATCTCCGAAATACACTATCCCATCCTCCAAACTATATATTTGTCAACTGGTAGTCAAATGATCTGAGCTGCAAAGCGCCAATTTAATAGACGTATTTATCGTTATTATTTGTAGAGATTATCGTGTGGCTAGATAAATTAGATTTAATTAAAATTGAGGGGAAATAATGTTTGAAAGAGAAAACATGTAAGATCAGATTATAAGGTAGTAAACCTGATACTACAAGTCGAATCGATTTATTGTCAAACGCGTCTCCAGTGTTTTGGAATGATAATTTCACGAAAAATTGTCGTCTCAAGTTCCGTCCTCATAATTTGACCGTGTTTCAGAATTACTAAGTCCTTTTCAAAGTAGTCTTCAATTGAGGTATTAACCATTTAACAAACTGTTTGCCATGTTTATCCTTAATACCGTTTATAGACAAATGCATTTATGCCGTATCACTCGAAAATACTATACATTTCTTACAATAGTGATAAATAAATACTGAAATTTGCTGGTTATTAAATAGTGAGGGTACTTACAGACTTTTAGAATAATTTTTTTAAAAAAATTAAAAAACAAATATTTTGGATTGATAATTTGTGTCAACAAGCTATTATCTATAATGAAAATACCAACTACAACTTTTACATTTATTCTTCTGTTGAAATTTCACCTCTAACAAGTTGTGGAAATGTACGGCATTAAGTTTTATAATTGCAAACTAAATAGCATAATTAATTTGAAGGGCAAACATCGTCAAACACAATTTTTAAAAGGAAAGGAAACTCCAAGCATACAACCAAAATATGTACATCATATTTCAAATACATTAAAGGAAATAATCGTATATTAATGGAAATATTTTGTCCCCCTTGATGACGATTGGGTTTACCTAAATGACTGCAACAAAAATAGGTCTAATTTTATAGGTTGCTCAAAGCAAAAAAAATTCAGTAAAGGATTTATGATAGTATTATATTTTTTCTACAATTTCAAAATAAAATTAAGAATGATTTTCTAAAATTAAAATCAATTCATCGTATTTGGAAGATAAATTTTCAGGTGCAATATTTAGAGAAAAATTTCCTTTCTTTACGCGAGTGAATTTAAAGGAAGGATGTTTCAGGAAAACAAAGCTGCAAATCATACTTTGAAAAGTACCACTGTATTCTTTGGTGAAATCAAAACTGATACGGATATTGTATGCATACTTTTTCAACGTATACGTGTATATTCCTCTGAGTCTCTGTTATGGACTATTGTACATTTGTTGTGTTGAAGAAAGCTCTTTCTAAGATCAAATCCACCTAAATCGATGGACTCTGGAAAGTAGTAGAAAAGGACAGGAAATCAATGCATCTATATAGTACTGAAAATCCGCTTTAGAATTGAATATATAAAATAATAATCTTACCAATCTACACTTTGATTAAACGGTTAGAAAGTTTCGTAATACAATTATTTATTAAGTATTATTTAGGATTTTTAAATTTTTTTTAGTAATTATTTAAATATGTGCGGTTGCATATCACTGAGCCAAATGTAATTTCCTAAATCCTATAAAAATTAATTATGAAGGATCTTTATAGCCAATTAAAAAATGGTGCTTTAAATAAGTAAATGAGTTTTAAATGCACTTTTTGCTCATTAAGAATTTAGGCAAATGAGAAAGCATGTTAATGCATTCTTCACATGATAATTATCGAGACGATTACATGTTCTATAAAGTTTATTGAAGAAAAGATAAGCTTTACTTCAAAGAAATAGCGAATCTTCCTAGCGAGGAAATTGATGATAAGTTACCTCAACAATGCTCCATCATATTTCTTAGAATATCTGAAGTTTAGAGTTTTATTCTTTCTCATCTTATCGAAAAGCACTTCCCATAAATTTTTGTTATCAATGTTTTCTTAGAGATCCTGCTCGATAAAGCGTGCAGAATGAAGTTTGTTCTTTGAGTTATGAAACAACCATCGTTTCATAAACGAATAATAATGACTAGTTCTGATTAAATACTTTTACGAAAACTTGTTCGTGTTTAAGAATTTTTGGTCTTTTAGGAGTACATAAAGTTCTCATTAAGGAGCATTATCATAATCATGCTGATAAACAAGAAGCCTCACTTTCTTTTATATCCCTACTGAAGGGTTTTTTTTCGTTTTCGTTATTTTTAAGTTATTTATAGTTGAATATTTTATTTTATGATTGAAGTTTGAAGTAATATAGAAAATTAGATTTGAATTCCGCCAATGGCGAAGCAAACAAAGCAGCAATAATAATGATTGCCATTGTTCTCGTAACTGCAAAAAAGTTAAAGCTTTACTTATTAAGAATGAGCTGTAGAATACTCAAAAATGATAATGTTGGTTTTTGTATTTAGTTCCGTCTAACCTTAGGATGCAGATAATAATTTTTAACATATTTAAATGATAACAATGTTGATTGTACGTAATATATAAAGAATATTCATATAAACTTGTCATATTATATTTCCAATATAATATGACAAGTCTATTACAGTTTCCAAGAACTAGGTAATACCCTAATATAACCTACCATTCTAGAATAAGGACTATTTCAATATAGTTTTAGATTTAAATATACTTCAGAACTTCATAGTGAAGTTTGTAAATGCAAGCGTTATACTTCATTCAAAGATGGGAGGATAATTTGGATGTAGTGGTTGCTAAACGTATGAAATATAATTCAAGGATATAAAAAAAGTGGCAAAATAAAAAAAATCGTGTGCATTATTGTGAAATGCACACAAAAAAAGCCTATTCTTTGAACTATATTTTGTTATCCTCAAGCTCTTCAGCAAATGCACTTACATTTGAAACATAAGCACACTCATGCCACTCAAACTGGTAGACACGTACTGCCTCTTTTAATGGCACTTATCCCTTATTTGAACAAAATTAAAACGTCAGAGTAGAAGAATACGTTTTCATGCAGTGATGCTCTAACTAATACACAAATGTGATTTTCAGTAATCAAAACGAAAATAGAATTTCACCCATTTCCTCTATACCTATTATGTTTTTAATTATTTTTCCCCATTCCTTTTAGATAAAATGTATCGTATTTTTAGTAAGTAGTTTTTCCTGTATGGAAAAATTTAAATATTAGAAAATCGGTACTTTTCTTATAGTTTACATTTGAAGTTTTTTTTCCAAAAATGAAACTTAAATATTCATTTTGAAAATTAATTTAATTTGTCTTTAATTCTTACATCCTTAGTCAAGAAACGCTTTTAGGATTCCTCATTTAAAATTTAAAAAAAAATTATCATAAAACTCGAGACTTTTTAATGTTACAAGAGAATTCATTTACATAAGGGTTTGCATAATTTATACAAGAATAGGATGTTCGCTTATATTTTTTAGAAAATCAGAGCCTGCTTCTTCTTCCGTTTCTACAGCATTGTCATTTTCCTAAGTTTCATCACTAGCAAACGAATTTCAACTATCATCTTTATTACAGTTAGGAAAACATCCATGAGTCTCTGCTGCTCACTGCATGTATTTTCGTAGCCATAACGTTAAGTGAATGCGAAATACTTGCACAAGCAAGGATCAATTTGATCCTAAACTCCCTGTTAAAAGAGAGATATTTTGATTCTTTGATGTCTAATGTTCTTATGTTCTCTGAGCTTCTACATGAAAGTAAAAAATAAAACAGATTCAAGCATTTATAAATTCATATAATTTGTAAATAAGAAATAAAGGATGTGGTCAGGAGGACTTAATGTGTTACAATTCATGAAGGAGTATATTGTTTAAGCCCAATAAAGAAGCAATTATGAACAATTCTCGACTAAATGAAAGCAATCTACAACAGTTCAACTTGAACACTGCTTAGAAGTGATGACGAATAAGATTTCATACATGCAATAATGTATTAATGCACATATGTATTAAAATAATTATACAATGCACAGTCTCATTGTACAATGAGAAGAAATTTTTTCATAAATTTTTTATTCATTTTTAAATTTAAGAATGTTATAACTAAATTGTCCCTATTTCCATCAACCTTCGGCTAAATTTCATCAATGGATAGACACAAAATTAGCACACATTTTTTCAATAGTGCCTGAGAACGAGAAAAACGTTTTTGAAATTATTTAGTCGTGTCCGTTTGTACGACTAAATAATTTCTCCACTAAATGAATGCGAAAATGATTTGTACTAGGTGAAGGAAATTTGACATATTATCTACACCAAAGCTGTAGATTACTATCAAATTTTGATTGAAATCCATTTAGAAATCTCGCTGCCACGTTGTTCGAATATCAGTTAAAGCGATAACTACAATAAAAGCAAGTTAGATAAATAAAATTTAGAACACGTGTTTCTTAGTATAAGTTATTAGTATCTTTTGTTATATTTGTTATTGCCTAGTGATTAAAAATATACAAGTGTATTGATTTGAGAATTTATGAGAAAATTTGAGACAGATCACTCCCTCTAGTTTCTAGTAATAGTGAAAGTAATAACAGATGGCATTTGCTTCAAGAAAAAAAATAACTGAGATTTCATAAATGGGCAAATTATCAAGAAGAGTATGAAATGAAAAAATGATTTATCGTATGCGGGACTTTGTACAAAAGCTGTTTAATGTGGCCGTCACTCTGTAGATGTAAACTTTTCAAATCAATTTATAATCATTTTAAAAGTATATTTTAAGTAATGTGGCTTCAACATATTCAAGTTTCTGAAAAATCTAATATTGTCGTGAAAACTGCAATAACATTGTTTATTTGTTGTAATTGTCATTGTTTTGTCCGACGTAGGAGCCATTAGAAATAATATTAAAAATGTTCTAAGTTTATTGTAAAAAGAAAAATCCTGCTTAGCATTACTCCCTTTAAATTACTAGATGCATATATTCAATGAAAATTTTAATATTTTTGCTGATATTCTATGTAAGCAAATTATTTGAATCCGTGTGCATTATAAGAGTTATTGAAGATTTCTAAATTTTTGTTTCAAATGTAATATTGCGAATAATAAAACGTAAAAAATTACATTTCTTAGGAAATGTCCATTAAAATTAGGTTAAATGAAAATCAATATTTCATTATTAATTACATAATACAAAAATTCTGATTATGATTTCAAAAAAAGACATTTGGAGTTTTGAATGAAATTTTTGAGAGGGAATACTGCGATTTATTTTTCTAATCGAAAGTGCTAACTCTTGTACAAAGAGCTTCCAACAATCAATAGCTGTATTTTTTATCATATATCATATCGCTTTATTTTATTTATAGAAGCACATATTTTGTAAAAGTAGAGTCATTCAAAAATTCTCAATGATTCTTAAGCACACCGCAATTTATGCAACGTGAAAAATTGTCCCGTTTTTAATAGTCTTTGCTACTGGAAATTTTTTCATTCCATTTCTAAATGAGTCTAGTGCACATTTAATTAAGACACTGGAGTCTTCACTCGGAAATTCATTTTTTTTCTTATACCTTCAAAATCCTATCTCAATTATCACTGCGTACTTCATAATTTTTACAGCCTCTTTAATTGACTTAAGGAGCTTATCTTGAAGAAGACTACGTGAATGGATATTAATCATGTTGAATTTAAAATACGATAATATTAATTAAAAGGTTAAAATCAAGGGTCTAGCTCTCTGAAAGTAGAAAATAATCAATGTCGTAGTAGATGGACCGTGAAGGTGATTATAAAAAACTATTTAGGATGATTGTAGTTTTTAATGTGTCAAGCAACAAGGGAATATTCTTAATTTAAGAGAAAAATTGCTCTGATATTTTGCTTTTAAAAATATCTCGCTGCTCATAATTTTTAATCATTAAGCTTCATTTTTTTGCTAAATGATGGATCTACAGAAATTTATTAGGAATAAATTATTTTCATTAATTAATTTTCAGGAGATTCAAACATTGCTCATGATCTAAAGCAACCTTAACGTTTTATATACAACTATCTTATTTACTTTACTATTTACTGTTTATAATTATTTATAATATTATTTAATAATTACGAATGGGATTTTAGATTACCATTTCATTTTTCAGATAACAAGCATTTATCAAAAATCTATAAGTTGTCTTCTTGTAGAGGAGATTACTGCAAGTGAACGAGCGAAGCAAGATAAAAAAAATGACTTAGTTTATATTCATGTTACTTTTATTTTATACCAACTTGTAGCTTACTTCTAGACACTAACTATCACACAGTAAAGTCGCTGCTAATATTTCGTTGTTTGTTAGAGGGTTTCCGGGTATTTTGATTGATTTGTTGCAATTTTCATGATTTTCAAAGTAATGCCACTCTGAATATCAATGAATATTTTTAATTATTCTTTGTTGAAAATATTTCCTCGGACAATACATTTTTCTATAATCGCAATTTCGTACTTTTATCAGTTTGCTGCAAAGGATTTATTGTTTTCTGTTTGGCGTTTATTTTCATTTATTACTTATTTTGCTTGATTTTCTTGAGGTTAACAAACTGTCTCATACCGTACTATTAAGCAAAAAGAATTGTTTATGTTATACAGCGATGCCAGCTTTATAAACTGATAGGGCAGATCCTACATGTTTCAAAATCTTTTACACTTCATCCGGACATTTAACTAGCCATATATATTCCTCTACTGTTTTAAGTGCACAAAGATACATTGCCGACATCCTGGCACAGAGATAGCAAGTCTTCCTCTTGCTCTGGGCATCCTGGGTTCGAGTCCTGGTTAGGGCATGGTTTTTCTTCTGTGTACTACCTGTGTGTGAATATAAAAAAGGGGTTGTGCAAGCAAATGCGATGAGTGTGTAGCTAAGTCGTACTCTTGGCCCTAGTTGGCGCTACTTCAAAAACACGAGATGCTCTTTCGGCTTAAAATCGCTGACGGCCGTCTGCAAGCTTGTCCATAGAAAATGGCATTAGTAACAACGATAACCACAAAAATACATTTCAATAAGTTTAATACAAAAACATATGGAATCTAATTTCAACACTATTGTAAAATATTTAATGTTTGTTTATTTTTAATCAAATCCTACTTTCTTCTTGTTTACCTACGTAGAAAACTCCATCCATATTAAACCAAAAAAAAACATCCGTGAATTAAATGAAAAGAATGAGAAAGTAAATTAAATTTTTATAGTCCTTCCAAAATATCATTTAAGAATGAGCTAAATTATAGCCAAATTACATTCTTTGCATTTAAAAGCACTCTTAAATTCTTGTCAAACAAGTTTTAGAAATATTTTCTTCATTTAAATTGAATGAATACTGCATTATGCCATAGTAAAAATTAAATTTACCTCTTTCAAATCTCTCTGTTTAACATCTTGAATCGTGAAAAAAATTTACAGCCGCTGACTAGTTAAGCAAAGAAAAAAAAGTTAAAAAATATCAACGTCACATTGTTACAATTTATATCCATCCCTTAAGCTAAAATCGACGAAACGTGACCAGAAGAACCAAAAACGTGATGTAAATAAACGATGAACTCATTATCGAGGACATAAAGTACCCAGTAGCAGACTTGACGCAAACTTAAATTATAAACACAAAACAGACTCTCTCATCTTAAATTGAATTTTCATCCCAAACAATCGTTAAAAGTCTTTTTTCAATTGCTACATTTCATATTCCTTTTCCAAAAACAGGATGAAGTATTCTGTTTATTAATGTAGGGTCCACAAACTTCCCCATTCTGTGTTTGTTTACAAAAAAAAATGCATGGACGTGTTTGTGAGAAAATGCTCTTCAGCAATGTGAATTTCCACTTTTTTTGCTAAGTGAATTATATTCGAGCTCACAGTCTGGAAATATTTATACGGTAAATCCGAAAGTATTTACCCTTGTTGGTAAATACTTCTTACATTATTTATTTTAAAATACATATGCTTGGTAAAAAAGAATTGAATGTAGATTCTTCTCAAAACTCAATTTAAAGAAAAACTGATTTCATCCTTTAACATAAAGCGAAATGACAAATAAAAGCATACACATTAGAAAGGAAATATTATGTTATGCAACATGTAGCAATTCACATAAGAAATACCTAATTCTTCATCTTTAAATTGATGACATCAATGTCTATGGATCATCACAAACGGGGAAGAGTTAAATTATGAGAAACCAAATTCCAAGGTTTATGTCAGAAGAATGTCCTGACTGTTTTTATCACTAATTTTGAAACGATTAGAAATAATAAACTTTGATTATTGCACTTTTTGGAAAACACTAAATATAAAACAGGTGCATCAGAAAAAAATAAAGAAAAAGTATCATTATCCCTAGAAAAATATCATTTGTAAAAGTGATTCTTTTACTAGCAAAAATTCAAAGTGCCAAATAACTTTAGATTATTTAAACTTAATTGAAAACCTTGTAACAAATGTAGAATAGAAACTGAAATAACTCTGATCTTAATAATACTTCATAATTTTATGTCTTAAAACTTTGGAAATGTAAATAATTAGCTTCCTATTTCTATCAGTCAAAATATTCAGGCATCTTATTCCACGTTTAGGAAAAAAAATAATTTAACTCAGAGAGTGAATTTATTATAATTTTATTCGTTAATATAAACTTGGAATTCACCGACTTTTAAATTGGGCTTCTCACAATTAAGAAACTTAGCAGAAAACAAAAATACGGAAATGCAATCTAATTTCACTTGCGGTGCGGAAATTAATTATTTTTTGAGAGTTATTCGCCGAAAAGTTTTAGTGGTAGATAACTGTTCACGTAATGAAATCCTCTTAGGTTATAAAAAATTACTTAATTATTTTTTATTCTTTATTAAAAAATTGATTCTAACACAAAAATGCCTTTTTTTAAATTGCATTCCATTTGGTCTTTTACATGCCAACATTAACGAGTTTGTAGATAGAAAAACAAAAAGTGCAAAGTAAAAACGTTCCAAATTCTAATTTCTACTCCTTAGTTTTATTAATTCAGATGTAGTACTCAAAAAAAATTTAAGCTTTAAAAATGTACCTCTGGAAGTTACAATTATTTTAATTACTTGCAAACTAAAGCCTGAGTTACACTCAGAATAGAATAGAAAAATCACACAAAGAGCTTCTTTAAGTAACTAGTTAGTCTATAGTATGCTATACTTCTACTAATATTCCGAGAATAAATTTGTATATCAGTATTACTTTTCCTGTTAAATATAATTTTTTCAATACATATTATGATAGACGAGCGTAAATATTTAACCAAAATGCTGTGTATCATAATTAAAGCATAAAATAAATTTAACTAATTCAATATTATAGATTGCTAAAATATGTATAATGGTCTGAAAGATAAATAATATTTTTTAAATGATAAGAAAATGTGCATTTAATAATATCATTTAGTTAATAAGCAATTAAATCACTAACTTAATAATATAATTGTCAACCAGCAATATGAGAACTTGCTTTCAAGCAAGCATAATATGACATATAAAGGCACCTATTCTAAGAAGCATAAGGTCTTCATGTAATTGATTCAGATACCCAGATTTGCATTGCATGCGGGGTGAACCTCTTTATATACAACATATCTATCTCTACACGAATCGAACAAAAATGCAAATCGGGTTTAGTTTGTGTCATTGATTTTTTTAGGCATATAAGTAATACTAAAAACTTAAGAAATCACGAAATATTTCAAATTAATAATGTTGCTTACGAAAGGAAACTCTGTTTCGAATAGAAAAATACCATTTTGCAAAAATTAAAAACTTTGACCGGTTTTGTTTCCTTTACTTGTAATTCAAGTATTGATCAATACTTTAGAAAAAAGAATGGCAGAATATGTAAACGTAATGAACAAGTATTTAAATTCACATGCTAATAGCTATTTTGAATTTTAAATCTAATTTATAAATTTAAATGCATCGATCTTATTTGTTTCCTAAAAGTTCTTTTTTCTAATAGTCAACAGAAATTTCGAATGAATAAAAAATTATCATTTATTGAAAACAGGAATATTAGATTCGGAAACTTATCTTTCATAGAGTAGTGGATGCGATGACCTTGTATCACAACCATTGCTAGAGTGTCTCGGAGATTCGATTTTACCAAAATTCCACTGTGCTCGAGAATGCGGATCATTAAATGCGTCTATCTCAATTGTCTTCCCGATGATTTGGGGTGAATATTTGGGAAAACTCTATAGGAACAGGAGTTTCTCTAGCCAACTGATTATATTGCATCACTCAATTTGCTTCAAAAAGGAACCTTAATCATACTAAATGTAATTAAAATCTAATATTTTCTTGATCAAATTTATATTTGTTAATACAAAATTTTTAAACCAACTTAGAAATATTAAAATGTCAAATTTTTCGTTTCTTTAAAATTAGTTATTACCTTTATCAGGCTTATTATTATTCAGACCATGCTACCGTGGGCTATCAAACTTTCTCCAATCAAAATAAAACACGAAAATCCACAAAATAGCCCCTCATCACAGTGTCACTAAATAATACTACAGATTTTAAAAAGTGTAAAATATCAGCCGTATTAAACAGAAGAGATGATTAGATTCTAGAATACATTCCATTCACACAAGTGAAAATCCTATTTCTGGAAATGTAATTTAAAAAGAATTGCATAATTTTTTGGGTTATTTAGTGCTAGAGAATGCTAGATTTATAATTTTAATGTCAGTATGAAAGCTTTAACTGTTTTTGCCATATTTATTTCCTTGATTAATGGGAAATTATTGACTTAACAAAAAATAACTCGAAGAACCCACCCTCAATAGCACGCGGTTTTGTAAACATCAAGGGATGTTTGTGATAAACACAGATGCACCTCAGTGTAGGAAACTGTCTCGAAACTACAGCTGTTGAAAATTAATGTTGCTATTAATGAGGAAAAGATAAGTAGCCTTAACCATTACCTGTACCAGTACCAGACTTCTAGATGAAAGAGACGTAGTAGGAGACAATCTCCTTTGAGAAATAACGCCTAGACAAACCCGCCGATATCACTCGGAGCTTAATTTCCTTTGATGTTTGTAAGAATAGTTCGTATTATTCTATTTCAGAGAGACAGCTGTAACGTGATAAAAATTCGCATCCTTGTTTATCGAAAAGGTATGTCGTAGACATCAGGTCTTCTCATCGGATTTCCTTGATATTAGGCGTTTGTTTCGGGAAAAAAGGAAGAGAAACTGTCGTTATCGATGCTGAAATAAGAGACTTATTCCGTTCAATAAATGTTTTAACAATTTTTCTTTCTGTTTTAATCAAAAATCAATTTATTAAACCTTTTATTTAAAGTTTTAGAAAGTTAAAATCAAAGTTTTAAAAAGGTTATAAATTTTAAAATCCTTAATTTTCTAAGAAGGTGAAATATTTCAAAAGTATTTGCTGCTTTTCTAATTTTAGAACTTGTCGGGAAGCAGGAAAGTTCTTTGAAGCATATACTATTATAAGCAATGCAGCTTAAAATTAATTGTGTATGAAATGAAAAGTAAACTCCAAAATTCTTAATGGTAAAATGCTTGACAGCCTTTAAACGGGAAAGAGAATTACTAACAATACTATACCATCTATTTTTTAAGCAATAAAAGTGAATCGTGAAACATTTTACGGGAATTATTGCCGTTCATTTGGCCGGAATCATTTAATAATATCAAGGAGCAAGTAAATAGTTCACTTGGAAAAATATACGCTATCAAGATACTTAATATACTCAGGACGTTTAAGACACAAAGATTCACTAATAGTATTTAAAAATTTGGCAGCAAAAATGCAAATTATATTGAAATTAAAAGAACGAGGTAAAGTTAGTAAACTAAAATAATATGCATGATTTTTGTCATTTGAGAAGTAATTTATAAACAAAAATCAAGGAATAAAATAACGAATTTCTTTTCAATTTATTGAGGTTGATGTTATTTGGTTTTTATTCTCGGAATTGATTGTTTAAATCGTCACTAATACGGATAATTTGTTTATTCATCTCGTTTAAACCAGTGACTGAAAAATCTATATGCAATAAACACGATTATAATTGCTCTTTACAGTCAAAGGGTTATTGTTTTTATAAATGTAACGTTACTTCAGAATTTTATTTGCGAGTTAGTGACAAATTAATTGCTGTAAATCGTGAGTACTTTTCTACATCTAGAAGAAATATAATATGCCTGAATTATTATTATAAATTACTTTGATTGGGGAAATAAATGTGAATTATTATATAGTAATTTAAACAGAATAATTAATAGCGTTGAAAAATGAAATAATAAAAAAAAATATTTGATTTATTCTAAATTTTAAAAAATGTAAATAAACTATTGTTCAACTTTTCCAGAAAGTTAACTTCAATAGAAACCAACCTAATCTGTCCTTTTATGAAATAAAAAGCAAAATTTTAATGTACAAAGTAAAAAATATAAATTTCTATGATACATAATTTTACGATGGCATTTGAATAACTTTTATGATAGAAGCTTAACTTTAATTTACCTGCACGGATATATTATAATAATAACTCCTTTTGGGGGAATCTAAGATTTTTAGTATTTATAGCATTATAAATCTGAACAATTTTTTTACTGTAAAAAATTTAACAAATTTACATTAATTAACTATTCAAATCCCTAAGATATTTTTTACGAAATATTTATGCTTTTTTAACAATAAATTTCTTCCAGGAAAAGCAAAAGATAAAGTAAATAAATCATATTATGAGAGAGATGCGACAGTTCCCAATTTATGAAGGATTATGATTTTCCCTCCATTCATTATATTTGCAGCTTTTCCTATTTTCCGGAAAATATTAGTAACTCACAGTATTCCTTATTCTTTCCAAATCCATACTTAACGTGGATACATTTAAGTCCCTTAATAGGATATAGGTTTTAATCCAAGTTATTAAAGTTTTAGGTTTCACGCTATTTAGACACCGTCAGACGTCAGGTGCTCAATTTTTCAGGAGAATAAGGTGTAATCTTGTTGCGCGCATCCCTCTCATATGAATAGTTAATTATTCTTCTTCACAAGTGCCTTTCACTCGCCCCTCTATTACCTGAGAGAAAACTGAAAAAAGATATCCACCTAAATATTTAAACAAAGGGAACATTTTGAGAAAATAGGAAATTCCTAACTTACATTTCACTGAAGGTAATGACCTGTTTTTCCTCTCCTTGTGAAGATCGCATTTGTAAGGAAACAGAAATTTCAAATAGGTAATGGAATGTCAACTGCAAAAATTGAAAAAAAAAATATGTATTTTATGTATAATGCATAAATTTTCTTTAATAGTTTTTCTTCCTTTTTAAATGAATAGCGAAATTTTTAAAAAATTTAGGCTCGTGTTTAAATTATGCGCCGCCGCTGATATATATCAGAAAAATAGACTTCGTTCCTTTTACTTAGATAAAAGTTAAAATAAATTAAAAATTATTTTATAAAAATAATTCTTCTTACATAAAACTGTAATTTGCTTGTTAGCTATTGCAATTATAAAATTATAAATTCTTGATAACGAGCCCAAATTTATTCGGTAAATATATTTCTTACTAAGTATACATTATTACTTTTTTTATTTTAAATAGACTTTGGAACTTGAAATCATTCTGAAGTTCATTTCAATTTTAAACTTTTAAATACCTGGTTTAGGTTTATTATTCTTATTATTCACTTATTTTTGGAAATATTTATTAAAAATGTTTTATCGGTTTTTATAGGAACTGTTTGTCTCAAAAATAAAGTTTCATAATTAATTAAGAAAAAGTTATTTTTTAATGCAGATGTTTATTATAATTTTAAATGAATTCAAACATAAATTTGAAATTGTCAATTCAATGATTTTATTTAATAAAACTATACTAAAAAGGGAAGGAATTTTTGAACTATCCCACCTCATACGCATCAATGAATAGATTAATAAAATGGAACCCATCACATTTAAAAGCGAAGATCACAGTATTTATTTTAAATTTTAATATAGAAGGAATGTTTCATTTTTTCTTGCCTCGGTGAATTGTTTAAGGAATAATAGCCAAATGAATGATTATGAGTATCAGAAGAAAATATCAGAAATACAAAAACTTTGCAAAACTATTTCATAAATCAACTCTATGAATACTGATGAAAAAAAAACTACAGGAATTTAGTTGTCTTAAGACAGAGAAAAAAAACCTTTTTAAATGGAATACAATATTGATTACAAATTCAATGGTTTTTGAGCAACTGACTATAAAATACCGACACACGTGACCACTCTTGGTCAAAATAATTTAAGGATATTTAGTTAAATTTATTAAAAAAGCTATAAAACTTGTATATGAAAATATATTTATTACTTATTTATAAGACACACAAAAAATAGTTTGACACACCAGCTTTTTTGTGAGAAATCACCCATAGTAAAAATTCACATATTTTTCTAAATAAATTTTCTGGATGTTTTAGAACAGCAAAAGAAATAAATTTTTCTGCTGCTGAAAGTTCAAGGAATGTTAAACCGTGCCTGTGAATAATTTCGGATTTATTCGTGAATGATATAAAACATAATTTCATAAGTATTTAACTGGAAAATATACTGATTGTAAATACTTAAAATTCCGATCATATGATAAAAAATGAGCGAAATAAAACATCTTAGGTCATAAAGTATACTAAGTATTTTCGAAGTAAAAATATTTTGGGTAATTTGAATGCTTAACCCATCGAGCGTCGGCTGTCTAGCGCAAGTTTGTTCTTAAAACGGCGGCGGTCAAAATAAAGGTTGAACACAATTTACAAGAGAAGAAATTGTCAGGACGTTCCTAAACCGGCATGGTGTGTTTTGCTTTCCCCCGAGCAGTAACAGCGGGGGGTAATCTACCCCGCTTTTTAACAATAATACCACCCGAAATGCGAGGAATCGTGTGTCCCAGGGAACAGAGTGACAATTTGAGTCGTAAATCTGTCGAAGCACGACAATTACCGGGCGGTTTTTCAGATAAGAATTTGGTTTTCGCTCTGAGAACTAAGATCTTCTCTTTTAATTTGTAATGTTTTCAGAAAATATAATTTGTTCAAAAATAAATTTAAAAAATCCAGCAATATGATTTTATAAATTTGTGTAAAAAATTGAAAAAAAATGTTTAATGAATTATTTAGAG
The DNA here is from genome assembly GCA_026289955.1 of Argiope argentata. Classification (NCBI taxonomy): domain Eukaryota; kingdom Metazoa; phylum Arthropoda; class Arachnida; order Araneae; family Araneidae; genus Argiope; species Argiope argentata. The sequence continues at coordinate 372,542 of JAOUZG010047236.1, forward strand.
GAATTATTATTCATCAAATTGCATTACGAACATAATACTTTCTTTTTGCCAACACTCAGAGAATCTTACTTAGTTTTTCCCGATATTTAGTTTTAAGCATTTTGCTGGCATATTTGGCATTGGAAATTAAAATAAAAGGATATATATGGTACACTGATTAAAATAGAATATAAAAAATTTATTAATATTTTTTAATACTTAATATTAAAAATACTACGTTCATTTTTGAAAATATATAGCTGTTATCAAAAATTTTAAAATAAAAATGTGGAAATTTTTTTCAATTTTTTTTAATAAAACAATCTTTTGTCAATGTATAGCAAGTAAATATTTTAGTAATAATATGTTTATTAAAATATTATTAATTTGGATATTTTTGACTTATTATCTTATTTTGAAATAATTAAGATGTAAGTTGAGATAATAAGTTTTTAAAGTTAATTTTAATATTGAAATAAGAAAAAATAATAAAGCATCCATTTGTGAAAATGGCTTATATCGTTTAAAAATTATCATTTCATTCTTATTTTTAGTAGGTGAATATTTTGAATGTCAATTTATTATCATTCTTAAACTTGTCCCAATTATTTGTAAAAATTACTCACAGTTTGCACAGTAATATTTTCATAAATCCATGCATTTCTCTGCCAACAAATATTGATAAAACCTTTTCTTTATTTAACTTACGCAATGGAATCAAAATTTCAATTGTATCCACTTTATTAAATTACAACATTATGAATTTTTGTGAAACTTCATAAATTGTGAAATCTTGTAGATAAAAAGGAGACAGCTGCAAGTATCGACCAATTAAAAATTACCCCTTTCAGAACGTTTCTTCCATGTTCATCGTGCTTGGATAATTTCAAAAATTTCATTTACAATATTTCTCTGCATGTGAATTTCAAAAGATGGATGCTCAATAAAATAATAATAATAAACACTTTAGAGTACGTAATCATAACTTCAGCAAAAACCGTGAGTGAAAAATTAGGTTTTTAGTTCATTGAAATAATAAAAATAATTGCTACACATTTTAGTCCATTAATTAAAACAAACAAAAATTATAGATATTAATGAATCTATAATAGTTTTGCCAGTTTGTGAAGGATGATCAGAGTTTTTCATTTAAGTGATTTTTACTTCCAGTCATAAAACTCAGATGGGAGAAAAGTGGCTTAAAAATGGCAATACAAAAATTTGAATATTGTGCTAAATCATAATTAATTTATATATAAAGATAAATACAGAGGATCGTGAATTTTTTATTATAGAATTAATTGGTAAAATCTGGGTTTGGGAATCATGTTGCTGTGGTAAAGCAGCAAGTTATTGGTGGTCTAGTCATAGATGTATCATCGGAGTTCTCTTGATGTTAAAATCTTCTTATCATTTGTAATTATTTTTTTATCAAAGCAAAAATAATATTCACAAATATCTTTTAAAAATTTAAAAGCTAATATTTTCGTAAATTATTAATTCTTAAAGCATGTTAAAAATTTTAATTAAAAATTTTCCGGTGTAACTCTAAAAAAAATAAATTAACTAATTGGAAATTTGTGTATTAATTTATCTAATTGAAATATATTTTACATCAATCGTGCAGATAATAAATTTTTTATTTTTCGCTTACAGATTTTTGTTGATGCCAAAAAACCTCATCCCAATAATAATACCATGTTCTGGCATGATAAAAAGGTCTTTCACATGAGGGCAAAGGGATCTCTAAATAAATCCGTTATCACTTTTATTTGCCTCTGCTTTCATATTGGTCACATGGTCAAATTCTAATTTCTCATTGGTATTTTTATAACAGTTTGACTTATGTAATCATTCAATAGGATTCTTATTTTTAGATTTTAATTCCAAAGGTTATTAATTTTTCCTGGCTATAATTTTCTTTTTGAAAGGTCTAGAAACTCGAGTGAAGTGCACTGCTTAGGGAACTTGAGTTGACCTTACGAATATTTTTTAATTAAATAAGTGTTGATTACCTTTATGAAATATATATCATCAAGCTTTTTTATTATATTACTGAAATTTACTATTGATTTCTTGCACTAAATTTAATTAACATTATATTTATGCGAAAATTGTTGAGCTTAATATGGATTTAAATTCTAACGATTCTGACTGTGATGAATTAATTTTATCTTCTGAAGATTAATACTCTAAATCGGAAAGTGAATCTGATGATGATACTTTAAATGCAGCTCGCTGTAGGTGTCCTATTGGCTGGCAAGGACCTTCCAATGCTCCTCCAAAGTTTCAATTTACTTCGACTCTTAGTATCAGTGCATGGGTAAAAAAATTTCCCTTGGGATTTAGATGATTCGATGATGTTTTTCAGAATTTTTTTTCGTAACACAGTGATAAATTACATTATGGAAGAAGCAAATAAATGTGTTGAAGCCTTTTTCAACAAATCCAATTTGACAACATCCTTGAAAGTATTAAATTGGAAAAATACAGATATAAAAAAAACTACATCTACTTTTTGGTTTCCTTTTACGGCAAGGAATAATGCCCAAATCTGCTGAAACATGGTACTACAGTATAAGATCTATTTTAAGCACAACTTTCTTGTTATTTTATTAGGCTTAAAATTTCTTCTAGACGACATTTTAAAATATTTATATGGTACTGATTATCAGCAGCAATGTTACAGATATATAAAAACACTGTAATTTTTAATTTTTAATTTGTAATGGCATTTTTTTACTTTAATTTTTAAGCATGCATGTAAATCAGTACTCATGATTAAGTTCTGAATTCGCAGCCTTGTAATAGGTTTAAATAGAATGTATGTAATTCAGCCTTTATTGCATTTGTTTAATTTCATTAATATCTAAGACTAACTTTGTTTTAATGCAAAGTATTAATTGTAATTGGATATTTATTCATTAATTATTATTAATATTATTAATTATTATTAATATTATTGAGTATTAATATTATTCATTATTATTAATTTTATTAATTATTATTAATATTATTGAGTATTAATATTATTCATTATTATTAATATTATTAATTATTAATATTATTAATTATTAATATTATTAATTATTATTAATATTATTAATTATTATTAATATTATTCATTATTTTTAATTATAATTGGACATTTACTCATTTCATTATTCAAAGCAATATGAAATTCAATAATCGAATTTTGTTGAATACAAATAAATGTTTATATAATAATTTTCCGTTTATTATAAACTAGCCGCATTTGGCGACCAGCCGATTCTTCAATATTTATTCGGACAAAAGGGTTCGATGAATTTTAACTAAGTCTCATAATAAGTTTTCCAGCAAAATATTTTTTAAGCTCTAAATTTCGATAGCCATATGATTCACTTGCATTATTATATAGGCCTTAATCTGTCCTATCTTTGAACTCCGTCTCTCTCTGATTTTCTATCAGTGCACGCAAAATTCAGTTTTACATTAAAATGGAAATGAAGCTTCCATCGATATAAAGATTTCTTTACTCAATCCAAGCATGTCTTTAAATAAAACTAAGAATTGAGAGCAGAGTAGTTGATGTTTTGTGTTCACTACGGAAATTGAAAAGTTATAATTTTTTTATAATTTATAATATCTCAAAGAATTGTTCAGCAAAAATTTCCCAAATTAAATGAAACATTCAGTTTTTAATTTTATTTTTAGATGTATATAAATGATCTCAATTTTAATGATACATATTTTTTGGTTTATAAATATATTTAAAAAAATTATGGTTTCAATTCCTTTGGTCTTATAGATTCATATTCTGTAAAATATTCTTAATATTTCAACTTCTCAGTAAATAAATAAACATTTCTATCTTCTTCAAATATGACTGATTTATTCAGTACTTATCTTCTTTATCAATTCTTGCACATTTAGAACAATCATCATTTTCATATTCTAGGCCAATTATTCTAGAGTAACCATGATTGGCTTCTTTAAGATCTTGATAAAGTGATCTGAAATCTCCAATTTTTATCGAATAGTTATATTGAAATTTGCATAGATCGATCAGCTTGGATAATTGATTTAGTTGATTGGAGTGCCACTTTTTTATTTTAAGGAGGACTTATTGTCTGTAGAATATTTTGTTAAATATGATTCACATAGCAGATGATATATGTAAAAATTTAAAAGTCGTAATTCATCACCATTTCTTCTCTCAATCTACTAATTTTATATTTCACTTAGAGCATTTGTTAAGAGATGTATGTCTCTCCCAAAAAAATTAAGAAATTAGATGTTGGGCTCCGATTACAGAAGATACCTTGTAGATGCTAAGCCATATTTTCCTTAAATAAAACTGTTTAATTGGATTAGTAATAAATGTATAGTAAAATATCACAGAAAACGTTTCCATGCATTTATTTCCCGAAAATACCATGTTTCATATTTGTTTCATTTTATGCAGACACGTGCCTAAAATGACATTTTTATATGTTTAATTTGGAATGATAGTTGATTTATTTTTTCTCACCTGAGAACATGATATTGTTTTGGTTAGAAAATTTTGATATCTCCGAAATATACGGGTAAATAATATTTTTATCTGATTTTATAAATTTTGCATTATTGATTTTTACGTATACTTGTTTGAAAGAAGATGCGTTTTCAAATAACTAACCTGGTTTTACCAGTATAGCTTTAATATTGCGTATGCTTAACGTTGAAAGCAGATGCATTTTTATTTCGCATGATTCATTAAAATGTGGAGATAATTTACAATCACGAAGGCGAATTCTTTGATTTGCACAATATATCTCCTTCACATAAGTAAAAGTAATAATTCAATACATGTCTTCTTGTTTGAAAAATTTTAAAAAAAATCACGAATGCAAATATATTTTATTTCTACTTATTATCAATTGCTTTTTGTTCGTCGTTTCTTTGAAATGACGTCATCTTCGAGTTCGTTTAAGATTTCTTACTTTTTAATAAATAATCTCGCTCTCAGAAGATTATCATTTGGTGGTTTTTTAAAAATTCTTTTTCTGTTTTAACTGTCACACTTTTATAATATATTTTTATTATGTATTTTTATTCATTTTAATTCTTTAATTGAATTAATAATTTTGATATTGCAAACGATCAAGAAATTTTTTTTCTTACATTTATTGTTTAAAAAATATCACACTTCCTATTTATTTCATTTCATATAATCACGTGATGAAAATTATATTTTTCTGTTTTGTTTTTGGTAGTAATTAACTTATTTTTTTAATCAGAACTTCTGAAATCTATAGGCAGCATATTATTATAAGCTGATTTATTTTATATCCTCGAAAAGAAAAAAAATTATTTTTATTTTATGTGAAATAAATTGTTGAAAAAAAACGATTAAATTGAATGTTTAAAAATTCATTAAAAATAGAGTTTTAATTTATAGGTCAAAGCATCAGTATCATTGAAAAGCTAATTTTTTTAGCTTTAACTTGATGCAAAAATCAATTTTGTACTGTAATATTTTCGGAAGCTATAGAGAAAAAAATTCAAAATTTGGCTTATTTTTTAGTTAATTAAAATTTTATTTAAAAATAAAAAAAGGGGCTCTGACGTGCACATTCCCGGCACCCTAGGTATACATGTACCAAATTTGGTAGCTGTTGGTCAAACGGTCTGTCTTGTACAGCGCGAACACACACACATTGTGCTTTATTATATGTAAAGATATATATATATATATATACTTATTTCATATACTAAACTTTTTTAATAATCCGCATTATTTCTGTGTATTTTTTTTTTCATTTATGCTTTTAGTAGTCCATCACAAGACACAAAACTTCCTCTCATATGAATTTGGTTTGATTTTTTATAGAGATTTCACATATATATTTATAATAGAAATGTATATTTGAAATACATAGTTTTAAAAAAATGTTTTTATATTTATAATTTTTTATAAAAATAAAAATATTTCTTTTCTTTTTTTATTATTTTCTTTATATTATAAATATATATAATTTCCAAAAAAATATTTTTTATATTTATAAAAGAAACAGTTTTTTTTCCATCTGCCCCCCTCCTCCCGAAAAGAAAGAAAACTATGATTTGCGCAAAAGTAGTAAATAACGCATGCATTAACTTAGTAAAATAAAAAATAATATTAAACAGTAAAAAAAAGAACTATAGTTATCTAGATACATTAAATAAAAGCATTTATAAAAAGAATTAACAACATTTTTACTAAAGTTAAGTTTAAAAAGTCAACAATAAATAAATAATTATATCCAAAAATTTTCAAATTTGTCTTCCCTTGCGTAGTAAATGCTTGCCCAAATTCTACATACAAAGTTTAAGCAATAGTTACAATGACATTTATTTATAAATATTTTTGTCGCTAATTAATTGGGATGAAAACAAATTGATAAGGTTTTTTATAAATAAATATATAAGGTTTTTTTAATTAATAAGAGTATTATTAACAGTTCAAACGTGATTTTTTAATATTTCATTAGACAAATACAGAAAATTCAAACCCGCTTTTGAAAACTCGCTTTTTTTTAATAAACTATTATACATAATTATGGAATGTAAATATGAAAGTTTCCCTATCTGTAATAAGTATAATAGTTTTTTTTTTTTTTTGGATTCGAAATGAAATATTGAAAGAAAGAATGAAGTATACAGCTCATATCACCAATCGGTCCTGTTATCGCGAATTCTTACAAGAAAGTGATGTCCTATTCTCAGGGGGGATTTCCTATTCCCCTAATTGGAGGGACCACCCGCATTCTAACAGCCAGCGGAAACCAGAAAATGAGCTCTAACAAGCCGATCTCCCACCTCGTTTATTACACTTACGGGGGGAAAGCAATGGCGACTTTCTACGGGGAAGCCGTGTTAAGAGATATTTGCGGATGGAGACTTTCTACGTTCCTGGCGGTTTTAAAGCGACTCGTTGGAGAGGATTTCTACGTTCCTGCCGGTTTTCAAGAGACACCCTGGAGCGACTTTCTACGTTCCAGCCGCTTGAAGGGTTAATAATAAGTTTTTAAAGTTATGTTATGCATGACTTTTAAAATGTAGAATGACTTTTAAAAAGTAAAAAATATCTTGCGGGACGAATTATACGTTCAAATGGTGAATTATTCTAATTCAGGAAATCTGATTGCATTTTTATTAATTAAATAAGAAAACTATCTTTTTTATAAATATGTAAATAAATCTGTTTATAAATTCAAAACGTTAAGTGTTCATTACAACAATTTGATGGGCATAATCTATTTTGAATTTATTTTTTTTTAAACTGTCGAATGGTTTAATGTATGATGTGATGAAATTGCAATTAAAAAACTTATTTAAAGTTCCATTCCATTCAAGACATTTATCGATATAGACTCAGATACTTTATTTCAATTGCGAATTTAGACGTTGCATCATCTAGAGCTTTTGTGAATTCGAAGATTAAAACAATTTCTTAAAAATCAGTAAAACGTCGAAGAATATATTTACTGAAAAAATTAAACCATAAAATTTTATTTTTTGGATCTCTTAGCAGTAAAAATAAAACTTGATTTCACAGAATTGTTATGATTAATTGGAGAAAAAGGAAGTTCCAAGGTTTATTTTTGTCACTATGATAATACAGTATTATCTCACATGTGTCATTACACTACCAATTAAAATAATATTTCTAGCATTTTCACATTACAAAAAATTCTATCATTTTCACTAAATGTGGTCAAAATATGAAAATTTCTAAAAATTAATAACAAAAATTGTTTAATTATATAATGAGAAAAATATGAACTATCTTGTAGTTATTTGCTTTTGTATCACATTATCATTCAATTTTTTAACTTACTTCTGACATTTTTTCCATATCACATTTTCCCATATTCATAATTACACATGTCTAAAGTGCTGGGTTCTCGTGAGTACTAAAAACAATTATGCGGCTTTCCTTTATTGACGACCTCTTAGTATATTAGATATCCCAAAAAAGTGAAGAAATGTTTATTTTCTTAGATATTACACGTATACGTATAAAACGTTTTTAA